>QEPC01011006.1:710404-743123 GCA_003113815.1 Sphenodon punctatus | reverse complement strand
CCCCACCCTGCACCCTCCCCCTAGGCTGTTGATCTTAGGAAGTTATGTGTGTTCACAATGCTGAAAATTTTGTGCTTTTGGGTTTATACATTATTTATTTTAAACTTGATGTGCATGGAGACTGTGTTTTCTTCCATCCGATGTTAACGCTGGGAACTCCTTGCTGCTGTGTTTTGCCAGTGTTTTCTGTGTTTTGGGTTTATAAATCATGTGCCCCGATGCAGATGCACCACCTGCCCCTGTTACAGCTATGCCCTTGCTTATTTAGCACAGAAGAAAAAACGTGCATGCTGGTGTCAAAAATTACCAGCGTCACAGAATCTGGATTAGGGCAGAAGAGTCCTATTAAATTCCCGGGTAAGGCAAAGTTTCAACATACCAGAGAGAGAGAATCCTCCTCCCCCCCATCTATTTATAGAAACAAAATGCTGTAGCTACATGTCGGGCTAACAAGGCTGACTAGTGACTTGTTACTTACTCATGCATGAAAATGACACCTTCTGGTATGCAGACTGCTGTTCAGCAATAACCCGGGTCCACAAGGGTTGGTGGAAAAGGAGTCTTAGCCCCTGCTTAAGGAAGCAATGCCCACAAAACAAAAAAAGCTCAAACCCTCCTGCACATCGCGACTACATGGCAGGCTGCTCAAGCCTGTGAAATGGCATGCAGCTCCTTCATCGGCATGCAGGTGCCCTTCTCTTGGACTGCCTGCAATGAGACAGAGTGAGGTGTTCAATCAGAGCAGATTGTGCTTGAACATGGCTAAACACAGTTATTTGCTCTGCTAAAAGGAAGCTGCTCTCGCTTGGAAAAGAAAACCCACAGAGGTTATTTTCACATGGTTTTTGGTTTTGTCATAACTAAACTGGATCCTAGATTTTTTTTTCTAACAGAGCTTGGTAGCAGGGTCAGATCAGGACACTGTTAGATCCTACGGATGTGTGTGTTAATTTTTTATGCTGGCAGAGGAAGAGAGAGGAAGGGAGGGGGAGAGAGGAGTATTGGAACCATCAATTTAAAATTATGCATTCCGCAAGATTCCAAAGGAAAGGATTTGTATCTTGCTCATTAATCCTTGCAGTGACGTGCTTGCCACATACTGCAGTATTTGAGCTAAGCATGTTCAAGTTTAGTCCCTGATCCAGTGGAGCACATTAGCACTTAAAACTAGTGCCTGTTCTTCACATTCTTAATGTTAAGCATGAGCTTAAGTACCATAGCAAGATAAGATTTAATAGTACTTGTTGAACACTCGCATATGCTCTGTCTCAGAGTCTGTCATTGTGAATTCAGCTGGTTTTCTAGTTAGCATATTGTTTGGGAGCCATTCCCAATTTCTCTGACTCCATACATTATTAGTGGCTATTCATTCACAGAGCTGCATTTATCCTCTGGATTGTCTGTGACCCGTTTGCTTGGGCAAATTCGTTGCTTCTTTTCGGTTATTGGACAGCTACATTGTGTGTGTGTTATTTTTTTTTCTGTTCTGTGATTAGACGATAAAATGTTTAAAATGCAGAATTATAATTATTACCTACATTTGGAGGAGCAAACACTTGTGAAAAAATTCTTGACATTTTGGGGATCCGCTGATACATGGCACAGTGAGCAAAATACTGGCACAATGCAATAAAGTCCTGTGAGTCACTGATCTGATGATACTTTTTTAAACAAAATGAAAAAGATTCACAAATCAGATTTGTTGTTTTCTTTTTAACCCTCCCCACCCCCAAAACAAACCAAAATTCTTCACACATTTTTATCGAATACTAAGGAAGAAAAGCAATCAAAGGCAGGATGGTCTGAATATACAGAGATTAGTCAGAGCCTGAGTGGCCCAATTTATAACAAACCATGCATTTTCACTAAAACAATGAGGAGCAATAAATGATCCCCTTGTGGCAATCACAAGCAATTCCTGGAAAAGCAAGCTGTGATATTTGCCAAGGCCAGGAAAAGATGACTGATACAGCAAACTAAAGGCTGGATCTTCTCTCTCATCCTCCCCCTCCCTCTTGTCTATATGCACATCACTTAACTATGGTGACATGTCCCTACCTAGCAGTCCAACTTGTCTTCATCTCTGCCCCATGCTGGATTACAGCTCTGTGGTGGGAACTATTTCTAATAACAGTAATGTTCCCTGTGCCCGATTTTAGGTTGCAACAAGCTTATTGTACAACAATCCCACCTCAAGAAAGGAGTGAAAAAATTTCCAATAGGCAAATTTCATGGCCATAATGAAAAGGTGTAGACATGAACACGGGGAGGAAAATGGGTATGAATAGCAGAGTTTAGAAAGAGGAGCAGAAGGGACATACCTTCCACCCTGAGTTTGGGGCATATGAGAGAGCCCTCTCCTCAATTTTGCCCTCTCGTGGTGGCTGCAAATGAATGGCCACCACCACAGGAGCCATGGTTGGCTGAAATAAAGTAGAGGATTTGCTCCTGCAATAACCTGCTCCCTGTTTGATTTGGCAAGTGGGATGAGCTGCTATCATTCTCCAATGCCAACAGAATTACAGTCTCTTATGACAACTCCACTGGTGACTGCAGCTTCTCTGACTTGGCGGTGGCAGTTGTTCCAGCTGCGGTGGTGGTGGCAGCAGAAGCAAGAGCAGAACTGCTGTTGCTTCATTTCCAGATACATGTACAACTGGGGCCCTGGGGGAGAAGGGATGTGTTTGTGTGTGTGTGTGTGTGTGTGTGTGAGAGAGAGGGACTGTTAGTAGGTGTGTGTGATGGCATGTATTTAATTTGGGCATGTGATAGCAAGGGTCATGGGACAAGTCAGGTTTTTGTGGGCAGACATCTGTATAGTCCCGTTGGACAATGAAAAGGATGCCCTCAGCAAGAGTAGAAGTGCTGCTCATCTTAGTGTTAAACTATAGGGGTGGGAAACCGGTAAAATCCAGTATCTGATAATGCCGGTACCGGGCGTACCGGCATTATTGGATTCGACCCGGTAATCCGGTCCGGGTACCGGATTCCGGGGTACTGGATTTTTTTTACATTGCAGCCATTTAAAAATGGCTGCAATGTAAAAAAACTTAAAGCCCCAGCAAAAAAGTTTTTTTTAAAAAAAACCTCCCCGAGTCCAGGCTGCGCGGGTGGAAGGGGGGACACCCCCCACCCACCCTGCCCAGCCTGGATTTTTGTTTAAAAAAAGACTGAGAGGCGAGCCCACCCCCCAGCACCAGCGGCCGCGGCGTCCCCGCAGCCGCCGGTAAGTATGACCCGATCCCTGGGGGGGGTGTTTAACACCCCCCCACCCCCCAGGGATCACCCCTACTAAAGTGCATAGCTTGCGCTTACCTTGCGGAGCTCCGGCGGCGGCGGGCGGTCCGGCGGCCTCAGCGCCGGCTGTGGCTGCCGGCGTCAGAGACGCTCTAGGCCTTCCGGGGAACTTCCGGGTTTCCCCGGAAGGCCTAGAGCGTCTCTGACGCCGGCAGCCACAGCCGGCGCTGAGGCCGCCGGACCGCCCGCCGCCGCCGCCGGAGCTCCGCAAGGTAAGCAAGCACTGAACTTTAGTAGGGGTGATCCCTGGGGGGTTGGGGGGGTGTTAAACCCCCCCCCCAGGGATCGGGTCATACTTACCGGCGGCTGCGGGGACGCCGCGGCCGCTGGTGCTGGGGGGTGGGCTCGCCTCTGAGTCTTTTTTTAAACAAAAATCCAGGCTGGGCAGGGTGGGTGGGGGGTGTCCCCCCTTCCACCCGCGCAGCCTGGGAGGGGGAGGGGGAAGGAATTAATTTATTTCATTGATTTCAATGGGGACACAGCGCCCCATTGAACTCAATGAAATAAATCCGGTACCGGTATACTGGATTTAATCCGGGAATCCGGTTTTTACAGAACCGGTAACCGGTAAATCCGGTAGCCGGTAATGGGCCCGGGGTCCCACCTCTATTAAACTATATCTAATCCAAACAGTGCCGAGGTGGAATAGACACTAAAAGTAACAAAAGTAGGGATGGGCGAACGCGGTTCAGAAGTTCGGAGTTCGGACCGAACTCGACCAGTTCGGTCGACCGAACTCGACCAGTTCGGTCGACCGAACCGAACTTCTGAACCGAACTCGATTTTTGAACCAAACCGAACCGAATTTCCGAACTCGGCTCTGTTCACCCATCACTAAAAGATAATATTCCATTTAGTTAAATGGGGTTTGAATTTCCGAACTTTGTTCGGAAGTTCGGAGTTTGGACTGAACTCGAATAGTTCGGTCGACGAACCAAACTTCTGAACCAAACGGAATTTCCAAACCAAAATGAATTTCCGAACTCAGTTCTGTTTGCCCATCCCTAAACAAAAGCCCTTTTTACACGGGCGGCACCCACGAATGAACACCCAGAAATCTGGGTGTTCATACATGTTTGAGTCTTGTGTAAAATCCGCAGCAGGTGTATGGGGTGTGTGTGTGAATGTGTGCACACTCCCGCAAACACGCATGCACACCCACCTCCACCCATTGCATACGCATGGAGCAACCAGCGAAAATGGCAATTACTCCGTGTGCATGCATGTATGATGGATGGAGGTCGGTGTGCACTGGTGTACACCCGTCTACACCCTCCCCCCATCCACTGCACATGAACCAGCATGAACACTGACCCCCACCCCTCGTGCTGCGACCCATGTAGAAAGGATCAAAGAGGAACTCTATTGCAACTCTAAAACTTACCAGAAAAGAGCCAACTACAATTAAACAATGCTGATACCCTCATTGGTTAGGACAGGTTATCCTAGAGCTCAAATAAGTACCCAAAAAAATGGGTATACCCACTGGAAGCATGGCACACAACCTGACCGGGTAACATCAGGTAGTAATTGGAACCGGATGGTGCCCAACAGGCTGCCTGAGTTACCAACTGATCATTTCTTGTCCTGATTTTTTATATAATTTTTATATATATTTTTTATATCATTCTTTGTCCTGAGTTTTTCTGTCTTTCCGTACTGAGTTTTCTGAGTTACTGTACTGATGTACCATTTTATTGATTGCTAAAATCGGTAACTCAATAATAGTAATATCCTGTACTTTGGGGGTAATTGGGTGCCCAATTGGAAAGAAGTGGCTACAGCTGAGCTTAGTCTTTGCACCATAACATGATGCTGCATTCCCTGATGTGCACTTGATCCGCAGTTAATGGCCAAACTCTGGTGCAGGACACAGATGCTTGCATGCATGTGGTGAGGAGCCACATGGAAGAAGGGAAGTCCAAATGGCAGCTTCGGACACCAGGACTTAATCATTTGAACGAACGGGTTGTGAAAGGGTGATGGCAGACACTGTGTTTGCTAAGTAAGAGGTGTATACAAAGAAGGACTTGGGAGTCATGCTTTTTGTGCAGAACTGACCGTTTTGTTCTAGGTAATTTGGCTTTGCCCCCTGCATGCTCCCTGCAGCATGGCCAGCGATGATATGCTGTCTTTAGAGAAACTCAGATTTAACCCTGGCATGAACATAGCCTTGAACTCAGCCATTTTTGTTCGGTAGCATTCTTCTGTAGCAGTCTTGCACCCAAGTCTGATCCTTGTAAGCCTCATGGAGCCCAGAGAGGATTGTGGGAGGAACCTTACTCTCACAAATCTGAAAGAAATCTAGCTTCAGTGAATATTTTCAAAAACATTTACCTTGCAAAGGAGGTGGGATGGAAGAGAAACAGGCCTGGAAGGATGAGGGAAAGCAAAGTTGTTTTGCCATCCTATTTTGCCACAATGAGTGGTGCAGATGGTGAGACACAGATGGAGGGTTTTTATTGATAGATTGGGTAATCAAACATGCACACAGGAAGCTAGAGTTGCAGCAGCTTCTTGTATCCCTGTCTTGCTTGGTGTGTTATTCTCAAGAAGACAAAGGAGACAGTCTCACAAACAACAAGCTTCCTTTTATTCCTGTCTCCATTCTGCCCTTCCTCCTTCTTGCTCCATCTGCCCCGCCTCCTCTGACTCCCTCCCTCCAAAATCCCAGGCAAATGTAACCTCTTGTACATGAAACTCTTAAAGGTATATCAATACATCTTTCCCCTTTTACAAGTAACATTTCCTTATTTACTACTACTATTGTAAGGCTGCTTCCATTATAATTTAAGTTCAATTCTAACATGTTTCTATTAGTCTTTTTGTTGTCTTTCTGGCTGTTTCCAACCTTCATTGTGTCTCTGCATTCTCCACATTAGTTGATTCAGTTCTGTTTGCGTTGCCTTCTTTAGACACCTCTGTTCCTTTGTTATTTCCAGTCTCCTCAGCTGTGTTTTGTTGTTTACGCATTGACTCTGTTTCTTTTTGTGAGTCTATTAAGGCTGCTTCATCTCTCTCCTTGACTAGTTGTAGGTATCGTCTGTTTTTTCTGAGGACTTGACCGCCAGGTGTGACTACTTTGTAAGATCTTGGGGCTACTTGGTGAGATATTTGTGCCCTTTGCTTCCAGGTTTGGCCATCTGAAATGAGTACCATGTCTTTGCTTTGTAGCTGTGATAAGTCCCTGGAGCCTCTGTCATAGTACCACTTTTGCTTGATTTTGTCCTGTGCTTTTAATATTCTTAGTGCACTGTTGTTGTTCTCATGAGCATCATGCACTAGAGTCGGGAGTCTGGTGTTGAGTTTTCTATTGAACAGAATTTCCGCTGGGGACATTCCATGTTTCATGGGTGTTGCCCTGTAATGTGACAGGTAAATATCAATTTGTGAATCTTTGGCCTTTTTCAGCAGTTTTTTTTTTTTTACTATTTGTACTCTATTTTCCACCAACCCATTGGATTGTGGATATTGTTGATGTGATGTCCTGTGCTGGAATCCATATTTGTTTGCAAACTTTTAAAATTCCATAGGGCTGAACTGTGGTCCATTGTCTGTTTGCACTATTTTTGCAATCCCATGTCTTGCAAAAATTGATTTGATGTGTGTGATAACATTACTTGCTGTAGTGTTTTCTAGCAAAGCGATTTACGGATAGTGAGAGAAGTAGTCTATCACTAATACATAACTTTTTCCTTCATGCATGAATAAGTCAATTCCCACTTGCCACCATGGTGCAAAGGCCTCCTCTGTATTCATCATTGGCACTTTTCTTTGTGCTGATCTGTAATTTTAGCATGTTGTGCAAGCCTGTATTGCCTCCTCTATGTCCTTGTTCATGTTGGGCCAGTATAGTGCACCCTTTGCTCTCCCTTTGCACTTTCCCATCCCTAAATGCCCCTCATGTATTCTGTTCAGCGTGTTTTTCTTTAGGATGGAGGGTGCAACCAGTTGTGACACTTTAAATAGTATACCATCCAGTACTGACAGCTCTTCCTTGAACTGATAGTAAGGACTGGGTATGTGCTTTCCAGGCCATCCCTCACATATTGCTGCTATTACTTTTTGTATAGTGTCATCCTGAGTGGTTGCTTCTGCAAACAATGTCCACATTTTTGTCTGTGACTGGGATTGTTCTTTTGATTAAGTTTACGTGTACTATGTCTGAGTCTGGAATTGTGTCATCTTCTGTAGTGTCATAGGCTCTGGACAAGGTATCTTCCACTACTAGATGTTTTCCTGGTGTGTATTGGATTTCTAACTCATACATTTGCAATTGAAAGAAAAGCCTCTGTAATCTGGGTGGCACGTCTGATAATCCTTTCTTTGCTATGCTTTCCAGAGGTTTGTGATCCGTTTCAGCTATTATTTGGTTCCCATAGATGAATATGTGAAATTTCTTACAACCATATACTAAAGCTAGACATTCTTTTTCAATTTGTGCATATAAATGCTCTGATTTAGATAGTGCTCTGGAGGCATAGGCTACTGGTCAACGTAGGCTACCTGCTGTTTCCTGTGTTGTGCCTTTTGTTCTGTTTTGCAAACTCTTGCAAAGTGATTTAATCTCTTGCACTTGTTGCATTGCTTTCCAAATGCTGGGCATTGCATGTATTAATCCCCACAACACCTGCAGTGGATGTTGGTTTCTTCTAGGGATGGGCGAACGCAGTTTGGAAGTTGGAAGTTTGGACTGAACTTGAATATTTTGGTCAACCAAACTGAATGTGTGAACTGAATTCGAATTCAAACGTTTGGTTCGGATGCGTTCGGTGAGTTTGGAATTGAATTTCCATTGGTTTCAATGGAAAACACGTTATTGGCTGTAACATTTTTGTTTTTTATGCTATGTGGCTGATACTTGGTGTACCAAATTTAAAAATGATCAGATAAAGGAATCTGATTTTAAATGCAGTTGAAGTATTGTATTTTGCAATATTCTACATATGCAGTCTTATCTGTAACTTCTTTGTCTCACATTTAATGTAGGTGAAACTTGTTCAGTTTATACCCCTTCCCATATTTACTATCTTTGCCAAATTTCAGAAGGATTAGGAAAAGGGTCTTGGTGGTATAAGAAATTAACATATAAATGTATGTCTGACTATAGCATCTTTGTAGTCCAACCAGTATACATGAAATTTGGCAGGGCTATATGGTACACTTTCATTATCATCTCTAACAAATATCAGAAAGATTTTATAAAGGGCCCCAATTTTATATGCCTGTACAACATATGTAGAGAAGGGGCCTATGCCTGGGATTCTCTTATGTCACTGTGGTATAAGATTGGTGTGGCGAATTGGCCAACAGAAACGTCAACCAAATATCCTCATTCTGTGCTGGGACCATCCCCACATATCTCCCCCACTTGTTTCTGGGAAGTCAGAAGCATCTGTTTAGGAAAGAGTCAATAGAGATTCTCTTATGTTCTCTGTCTCAGTGCTGCAGGATGTGATTGTGATGATAATTGGCCAGCCTGGATGTGTTTAAACTATGTCTCCTGACTTCTGGGATGCTATCTTAGAAGTCCCAGTTATGTTGCTTATGCCCGCCTCAGGGCCACCCCCTATGTCCACCTTGAAGCCACTACCAATTGGTCCTGTAAAGCTAGAAGCTTGCAGTAATGTGTTTGGCCATTGAATGTGTCTGTCAGTCTTTGGGGTTGCTCCACATCCTTCCTCCTACAGCCTCTCTCCCCCTGCCATGCAGGGTGCCTGCCTCTGACTGGCACTGAATATGCTGATATTCATCTGAATAATGATCTTCATGGGGACAACATCAATTGCTTATATAATTGGGAACCTTTATCAAAATCTCCTGTACATTTTCTGAAATGTCAGGAAAGGTATTTGATACATTCTTGCCAAATATCCTGTAAACAGAATGCAATATCAAAATGTTACAGCTGGAAATGTATTTTCAGGTTAATGTCTTATACTCTTGGGACCCTTTATCCACTCTTTCTAAAAATTAGCAAAAATATTAAGCATATGGATAGATGTAATATGCACAAGTTTCATGAACACTGGATTCAAGATAAAGAAGTTGTAGACATGAATGTGTATGGAGCTTTTCTTAAAATTACAACATTCAATTGCTTCTGAAATCGGTTCACTTTATCTAATCATTTCGAATTCTGGTACACTTAGTGCTCTTCATTGGGGTTACAATCTCCCCAAATTTCATCAAAATCGAATAAGAAAAAAAAATGTTATAGTCAGAAATATGTTTTTCAGTTTCCCCCCTTTATTTCAAAAACCAAATGTTATTTTCAGTTCCTGATTGCACCAAACTAAAGACTGAACCAAGCCCAACCAAACAAAATACTGAATCTGAACTCAAAGTTCAACCTGAACCACCGAACTGCCAAACATCCAAACCTGGTACTGTTCACACATCCCAAGTTTCTTCAAGCTGCTGGTTTTGGTCTCTGCTGTCCTGTTTCAGTGTGTAGCTCTCCCCTCTGTATTGCTTGTATGGTGCATTGGGTTTCTGCATTCTTGTCATTCTCTCTAGATCAGCATGTTCTGTTTTGTTCTCAAGTTTCTGCATCCTAGCTTTTGTAATTTCTGCTGCTTGGCAAACTGTAATTGCCTTTTCCAAACTGAGCTCAGGGTCCTCCAGCAGTCTTTTTCTCAGACTTGTATCCCTGATGCCCAGAACAATTTGGTCCCTGATTATGGATTCTTTTAGTTCTCTGAAGTTGCATGTTTGGCTTAGCAGTCTGAGGTCATTGACAAACTCTTCTACCGTCTCACTCTCGTTCTGCTTTCTCGTATGGAAGTTATACCTTTCAAATGTTTCATTTTGCTTGGGGATGCAGCATTCTTCAAACTTTTAAAGTACTGTCTCATAGCTTTTTTGTTCTGTTTCTGAAAGCTGTACGCTGTTATACAGTGACAGAGCTTCTGGTCCTGCTATGTTTAAAAAAATAGCCTTTTTTGTGGCTCCACTAGCCAGCATGTATATGGTGAAGCTCTGTTTGAATGTCTTCCAGCTTTCTGCTGCATTGCCTGATAGCTTTAATTCCTCTGGAATTCTCAGATGCTCCATTCTTCTATCTTGCTTCACACCCCACTCCTGGTACTATGATTATTCTCAAGAAGACAAAGGAGACAGTTTAACAAACAACAAGCTTCCTTTTATCCCTGTATCCATTCTGACCTTCCTCCTTCTTGCTCTGTCTGCCCCACCTCCTCTGACTCCCTCCCTTCAAAATCCCAGGCCAATGTAACCTCTTGTACATGAAGCTCTTAAAGGTATATCAACACACTAGGCATTCAGTAGACCTGCTGCTCCTTGAGTACCTTCTTTAGCTAGGCTTCCAGACTCTGCACATAATATAACCCCCCACTCCCAACACCTTCACAGTAACCCCCTATCTAGCACACCACACTGAACTCAAATTCTTTGTGTCTCAGCTATCATTGGACATTTTTACACACACCTTAAAATTCTGGATTTTTCAATCTTCTGGGTTTACAAGTCCACAAGTAAATTCCGGATGCATTCTTCTCCCACACACTGCCCTGAGGCAGCCTAAAGTAGCTGCAGCTGTAGACGTGACAGGCTGCCATGGAAACCAAATGATCACAGCTGCCTGGAGTAAAGCAGTTCACCAGGAGAACTTTTTAAAGTTCTGGGAGAAGTTCTACGCAGAAGTTCAAATATCCGGATGTTTAAGATCTGGGTGAGTGATTTAGACACACAGAAAGTTCAAGATGTAACAGCAAACATCCAGGAGAAATGTAGTGATTTAGACACACAGAAAGTTCAAGATGTAACAGCAAACATCCAGGAGAAATGTGTGTGTGAAAACACCAATTATGATTGCAGGCTCATCCTGGGGCACCAGTATATTGAACTGTGCTTTTTTGACGTTGCAGGCTAAACTAGCCCTTAGCACCTTTGCAAGCAGAAGGTATATTAAACGAGATCAGTCTTCCTTCTGTGCTCTGCTGCAGCAGCAATTCAAGTGAGAGAAGAAATATTGGATAAAATACCACGAGCTACACCAGCCAGAAGGAAAGGGGAATTCGAGAAACTACATCATTAAAAATGCAAAGTTTTCACTATATCAGTTTCTCTCGTGACAAAATTTCTAAATTATTTGAGCAGCTCCAGCAGCCCCATTACTGTTACCACCTCCTGTCAAATATAAATATGCCCCCAAAGAGGCACTAGAAAGCCTTAGTGTCCTCACTGCATATGAACACAGAGAGAACTCTATGGTCAGATTTTCCCTTGCTCATATGTAAGAGGCGTGTCATCTTCTTTCACTGTCAGTGTCTCTTCCTGACCCATACCCTGAAGCACCAGGCATTGCCCCTTGCTTGGCTTCTGTAGGGTCACTGACATACAGAATTATGTGAAGGGGGATAGGAACAGGAGGAACTGGAATGGAGGACTGGCTGAGTTCTGTGACATCATGCCTGTTCTGCCTTGACTAAATCTGACTGGTGGCAGAGAAGCAGAGTCTACAAATCTGAGCACAGGCCTCGACAGCCAAAATTGCTGACTTCTAAGCTGGTTTTGCTGTCAGCTTTACCGGGGCCTGGATCAAGTCTATTCACCTCTTTATCTCTTGATTTCCCCCTCTGTCAAAGGAAGAATAATAACCCTTATTTACCTTCATTATTGAGTTAGTGCTGGAAATATGAATTAATATTTGTAACAAGCTTTGAAGCTGTTTAGATGTTATCTTTTGATATTATAAAATTCATTTAAAAGGATGAGATTCTGCCATTTTAATAATCTACTTTGCAAGTGGGGTAATAAAAAAACAACAGCCCAAGCAAACATCTTTTTATTTACCCTACCATAGATCCAACAGGTTCTCTTTGGGAAGCACGTTGAGAATAGACAGTGACTCAGCACCAAAAGAAGCTTGCTATCTATTACTGAGTTAGCTCAACTTCTGCCACTCCAGGGGTTGCTGAGATAAAGGAGGTTACATTGACTCTTTTTCAAACAACATACCTTGGTTACATACAGGAGTTGAAAAGGCCTCCTAAAATTACAGGAAAGTATATTTTGGTTAGATACCAGGAAAACCTTCCTAGCCTTAAGAGCTGTATGGCAATGGAACAAGTTGTCTAGGGAGATTGTAGGCTCTCTGTCCTGGAGGTTTTCAAAAAGAGGTTGGGCAGTCATCTGCCAAGGATGTTGTAGCTTAAATCATCCTGCATCCAAGCAGGGGGTTGAACTAAATAACCCTCGAGGTTCCTTTCTAACACTATGATTTTGTGAAATTGGCCATTACATTTTCCTTTATGGAAGTTGCCTCTGTGTTTTATTTATTTATAGTTAAATTTATATGCTGCCCCCTCCTGCTTACAAGCATCTTGGGGTGGCTAACAACATTCGAAAAACATATAATAAAAACCATTTAAAAATCAACATTATTAATTAAAAAACCCAATACCCAAACAGAGCCCCTCCCTAACCCAACCCACCCATCCCATCTCTCGGCAAAAGCCCGGCAGAACAGCCAGGTCTTACACTGTCTGCAGAAAGAGGGGAGGCCGGCAGCCAGGCGGACCTCCAATGGGAGGGAGTTCCACAGCCACGGTGCAGTCACAGAGAACGTCCTCCTTATGGCCGACACCCGGGAAACCCGGGGGACCTTAAGGGGTGTTGGCAAATCTTTACATTTTGTAGCAAGTCTCACAATAATTGCTTTTTTCCAGAGAGCCACAGCTTCCTTGGTCCCACAAAACTCCAACAAAAATAAGTTTCCATAGTTTGAGTGCAAAGGCAACAGACAGTACACACCTCAGCAGGAACTAAAACATGACATTCTACTTGGAAGTCTATTGTTCAACTCAGTTCCTTCTACAATTTATCGTGGTTCTCTTTAGTAACGAAGGATCACGAACCCTGTAAACCAGCCTCACAGTTCCCAGCTGTCATTGTTTACAAGCTTTATTTTGTAACTATGGGTATTTTCAGACGTTATGAGATCACGCTCAACCATGGTGAATCCCCACATGGTGATCGTGATCCCGTAACGTCTGTTGGGGGGAACGGAAGTCCCCCCCCAGATGTTCACCCCTGTGAATCACGGGGGGAATCACATTCAACACGCAAACGGAGGTCCTGGCCGGACCATCTCCATTTGCGTGCTGAATGTGATTCCCCCCCATGATCAAGGAGACCGTAACGTCTGTCCCCCTACCACAGCCAGAATCAGTGGCGGGATTCCGGGCTGTGGTCAATGCGGGCAGGCGCTGCGGATGCATTGGCCGTGGCGCCCACCCGTCTCCCAAGATGGCGGGCGGCCTAGGGAGCAGGGGGGGTGGGGTCATGCGGCCAACACGTCTGTTGGCTGTTACATGTTGGCCCCCGCAGGGAATCAGTAGGGTGTTTCCGTGGCGGGGCGAATTGAGCCCAATCACATCTGAAAATACCCTATGAACAGAAATGAATTCATGGTTCAAAAAGAAGTAAAATCATAGAATATTAAAGTTGAAAAGGACATTGAGGGTCATTTAGTCCAATCCCCTGCTTAGACGCAGAATGAAAAGAACCCAGTCAATTTATAAATCAAGTTAACAGTTCTTGCTGTTTAAAGTTTTGACTTGTAAATTGAACCATTTTTCTCTGCCTTAACTATAGGATGACAGGAGTTGTCCTATAATCTTATGGTTTCTGGTATTTGTCTCATGATTTTACAATGTTCAGAACTGACAATGCCATCAGCTCCTTTTTTCAATGCTAGCATTTGTAAAAAAGGATGTTAAATTGACATCCTTACACAAACTGGAGCAGAGATTTTTCAGTAAATTGCCATCCACAGACTTTTTATTTTAAAAAAACTTTTCAAGTGCAAAAAAGCCTCTCTTTAAAATCAGTTCTGGAAATTTTAAAATATGTAGGCTTCACTGCAACAAATGGACCCTACCTGTTGCACTTTGGTGTAGTTGCCAGACACAAGCTTGGATAAAGGTTGCAATCCTGAAGCCATGGGACTATTCTGGAGTAAATGATTTCAAGAGTGAAGTCAAACTGGGAAGGGTTAAGAACAAAGGTTCACCATCAAGCCTCATCAAAATTCATTGGTTACAGAAATCAACCAGGCTACACTTCCAGAGAGAATGGCCACTCAACAGAGAGCACTGTCAACCACATATGCTGTATGAAGACTCTTGATGGAAACTCTTTGTGGCAGTAAGAAAGCACCTCAAAGGCTCAAAGTTGGTTTTAGAACGTGAGAGCAATGCTTCAAACAGAGATCTTGTAGATCATTAGAGTGATGGGTATGTAATGTATGGACTTGAAATTATGGACTAACAGGTTATGGACAAGACATGCTTCCAGGAAGAAACATCCTAAGGATGGGAATTTTGGATTTGGTTAGAACCGAATTGACCTGAAAATGGCCGATTTTGGTTCTCCCAAAATTTTGGTTCTCGATTTGGTTTTTTTTTGCATTTTTTTTTCTTTTTTTTTCCCAATGCAAAACCCCCAAAAAATTCAGTGCAAAAAACCTGAATCAGAAACGGAATCGAGAATTGAAATTCTCAGAGAACTGAATCTAAAATAAATGAATCAGAAATCCCTGCAGTCCCATCCCTTCATGTATCTCTCTTGCAGTGACAACGGGTACTTTCAGACATGACGCTAACCACCCTTTAACCACCCTTGGTGGTTATTTATGCATGTTGCAGGGCTGTATAGGTGACCTATGCAGCCCTGCAACATGCATAAATAACCACCAAGGGTGGTTAAAGGGTGGTTAGCGTCATGTCTGAAAGTACCCAACATGAGCTCACAGGGAGTAATGCTCATCATGACAGACTCTGGAAAAATCACTCAGTAACTGGGAACCTATCAACTAGAGCTGCATCGATTACTAAAATAGTACCAGTGGTAAATGCTCACATTTTCAGACACCCCATTGAGCACCTGATGGATTACCCAAGAACCAGTTGGGTACCTGATGCCCAAGAAATGGGGCATTACCCAGATAAACTGACAAGCCCCAGCCGGGAGTGCCGCAGAGCTCAGTTCCACAGTGCTCCAGCCTGGGCGTGACATTTTCAATGACGGCCTGCCCCCATCCCCCCCCCCCAGTACTCTGACAGGCACTGTAGCCAGGAAGCTGCTTTTGAAACTGACAAGTGCCAGCTGAGAATATTGTGGAGCTTGGCTCCACGGTGGTCTCAGTTGGGCCCTGTCACTTTCAAAGGTCAGTCAGTGCTTCCCAGTCCCACACCACCACCAGTGAGGTGATCCCCACCCCCAAGAGGCACTGTGTGTGTGGGTATAGGGGGGAGCATCAACCCGCCTTTGAAAGTTACAGGCCCTGACTGGGGCCACTGCGGAGCCAAACTCCACAGTGCTCTCAGATGGTGTTTGCCAGTTACAAACATGGCTTCCCAGCCACAGTGCCTATCAGAGCACTGGGTGGACAAAACCCTGGCCCACTTATGAAAATGACAGGCCTGGCTGGGATCGCTGTGGAGCCAGGCTCCACAATGGTCGCAGCTGAGGCTTGAAAGTTTCAAAGGCTGCTTTAAAAGGCAAGGTGAAAAGTTCTGGAGGTATGGGAAGAGAAGTGGGGGGAGGGAAGTGGCCTTTGAAATTTTCATGCTGCAGCAGCTGGGACTACTGCAGAGCCCATATCTGCAGTGCTCCCAGCTGGGGACTGTCATTTTCAAAGGCTGACCAGCACTCCCCCACCCACCCACAGCACCTCTCACCTGAGAGGTGTTGGGAGGGGGTGGGGAGCAGCCTTTGAAACTTACAACCCCTGGCTCGGACATGTCACTTTCAAAGGCCAGTCGGCATGTTCAAGCAGGCCATCTGGTCTTCTGGTCCCATTCGGGCATCAATGGTTCTCAAATGGGGCTTGGTTGATTTAGGCACCCCAGATTTGTTGCTGGTGCTCAAATCTTCAGGTGCCCGGTTGCAGCCCTACTGTCAACCAATGCATCATCAATGCCAGATATCATTTGTGCAGTGCTATACTCTGATAGAGGAACATAGCAGTAAGGACAAAGAGGAGTTCTACAGCTGCCTACAAAGTATGATTGGCAGTATACTAAAACACAACTCACTCTGTGTGATGGATAAGTTTAATGTGAAATGAGGTTGATACACCCAGCGAATGGAGAGAGCAATGGTAAACATGAATTGGGAGTCACCATTCAAAATGGTTACACATTGAATTTTGCTTTGTGTTTGACCTAGTTCTTGATAACAAGCTGTTTTTTACATAGTGAAACATGAAATTTTCCAGATGGCAAAGCAACCAAAACAACAACAAACAGGTTGATCACATTTGCATGAACTTCGGATTTAGATCATCAGTCCAAGATGACTTGGCTTACCAAGAATTAGATGTCAGCAACCACCACAATTTCTGCATTTCTAGACAAAAAATAAAACCGAGAAGGAAAGTGGCAAAGGAAATCAAAGCCGGAGATTAAAAAAAACAGTGGAAATTCTAACTTGAACTGAAGAACAGACCATCAGAGACCAAGGAAAGTGAGACACAGTTTGGACCTGAAGAAAAACAGGCAGTACTCAGGGATATTGTGATTCAACTGTGACTATCAAAGTCTGATATTAACATGGAAAGAACAAGAATAATATAAGCCAAAAAATGTGGTACCTGATTAAGGAAAGAAAAGTACTGAAAAGAAGACTTTTCAAAACGAATACCAGTGAAATAGCAGAAAAAGCTAGAGAGGAATACAAGACAATAGACAAGCCAGTGAAAAGCAAAGAAATGAAAGATAATAAACACTAACAGAGAGATGCTGAAGATCTCATACTTGAAGCTGTAACTGCTGCTATGGTAAGGCAATCACAGAACAATTTATCAAGAGACTAAAAGCCTGCATAGAAATTTGAAAAGAGGAGCGGGGGCAATCAAGAGCAAAGATGGGAAAGTGCTTACAAGTGAGGTTGAACAGAAAAACAGACTGGCAGGACGTTGCAGAGAAAACTTCAGTGTACACAGTGGGGCTGATCCCATGCCACGCAGATCCTGCATGTGCGCATGTGCTAGGAATGTGCGAACAGAACAGGGTGGGGATGTTCTGCCGTTCAGTCCAAAAAATTAGTTCAGGTTGGTGGGTTTGGTCCCACAGAGTTCGGACCCGCTGAACGTTTGGGAAGTTTGGCCGCAGCAGAGGCTTGGGGCACTCCAGGGGTGTCCGTGGGGGCATGGTAGTCTGTCGGAGACACAACAGCAGCAGAGGAGTCCGGGACGGCTTGGGGCTTGGCACCCTGGGTTGCCTGGGCAGGCAGGCTCGGCGCTTGACCCCTGGGGGTGCCCATGGGCCATGGCTGGCCGTCTGAGAACCAGCTGCAGCAGCAGCAGGGACTGGGAAGGCTTGTGCCTTGGTGGCTGGCCTGGCACCCCTACTTGGCCGGGCACTGCAGGCTGCCAGGCATCGATGGAGCAGCGGCAGACATTGGATTGCCTGGTAGCAGAACCCATGGTACAGCAGAGGCAGCAGCGGCAGCAGCAGCAGACAGGCAGTGTAGCATGAGCAGCGGAAGGCAGGCTGAGGCAGGGTTCGAGGTTGGCAACCTGGGCAGGCAGACAGGCAGCATGGCATGAGAGGCAGTAGGGAAGGCAGGCTGGGACCTTGGCAGGGCACTCAGATAAGCTGGCGAAGACTGTGCAGCGTGAGAGAGCCAGTCAGATAGGAGGGCCGAGATTGTTTAGCCAGAGGCTGGCTGGCTGGCAGGCTTACAGCTTTCCAATGCCACCTGGTGTCACGAGGTCAGTCAGATAGGCCAGCTGAGGCCATCTAGTGAGAGAGAGAGAGACAGCCGGGGTGGGCGCCGGGCATTGGGAGGGAGGGACAGCACCTCAGCACAGCAGCAACAGCCCAGATTGAGGAGGAGTCCCGTCCCAAGACTGTCCCTGGCATGGAATGGTGTGTGCCACTGCACCATCAATTCATGTCCAGGGGCAGTTTGGGGAATCCCAGCAGTGGAAGGTTGACCTTGATGAAAAGCAACTGCTCCACCAACTTGGCCCCCAGTCTCAGGCGGTGCAGCGAGCAAATGTCCCCCGCCATAGAAAACACCCACTCACTGTGGACACTCGTTGGTGGGAAGGACAAGAGACCCTTGGCCACTTCAAACCCAAACTCGGTTCCTGAAGCGAACGACTGAATCCGAACTCAGTTTTTGAACCGAACGACCAAATGGCCAAACATTGGAACCGCATTCTGTTCGCACATCCCTAGCAAGTAACAAAAGTCATTGCCCTCCCCTCTTCCAATTCCTTCTGAGCTAGCCACTGATCCTGTCAGCAGGCGTTTTCAGAAGTCTCCCTCTCCCAGCAGTTTGTGTTCCTTATTAATTGCCATCCTCCTCCTATTTCACCCATTCCCACACATTACCTCCATAGTTTCATTTATTTAGATTAGATTAGATAGATTTAGGTGTTATTTTTATTTTTTACCCCTCCCTGTGTTCTTTCTCCCCACCC
This sequence comes from Sphenodon punctatus, assembly GCA_003113815.1. Taxonomy (NCBI): domain Eukaryota; kingdom Metazoa; phylum Chordata; class Lepidosauria; order Sphenodontia; family Sphenodontidae; genus Sphenodon; species Sphenodon punctatus. Next base: position 724,366 of record QEPC01011006.1, on the reverse strand, counting down.
TCCATTGAATCCTTCCCTCCTCCCACTATATATGTTCTACCCCTGATTCCTTTCCCGTTTTTGGATTTGTTTAGAGTAGGATTTGATTGATTTAGGTTTCATTTCAGTTTTGTACCCCTCCCTGTGTTGTTTGTTGTGAGCTGTCTGTGTTCCCCCCCCCATCCCTGTGTATATATATAGATATTAGGGGTGGCACACTGGGGAGAATACCGGATACCGGATGTACCGGTATCGGATCTCCCTGGTACCAGATTTACCTGTACTGGCATACTGGATTTTTAACATTGGCCGCGGTACCGGATTTTTTACATTGCGGCTATTGACTTCAATGGCCGCAATGTAAAAAATCCGGTACTGCGGCCAAAGTTAAAAATCCGGTATGCCAGTTCAGGTAAATATTGGATTTATCGGATTAAGCCGATACACCCAAATACTGGCAATATCGGATCTCGGGAGAACCGGAATTCCCACCCCTAAAGCTATAGATATTAGATAGATAGATAGATAGATAGATAGAGGAGTTAGCTGTCAGTGGGGGGGAAGGGGATGGGGTACCTGAGCGAGCCGGAATTTAGGGGGACTTCCACACAAGTGGCGTGAAGCACGGGCTGCCCTGTCCCAACCCTCGGCAGGCGATAGGGATGTAAGATGCCCGTCAGGATAGTGAGTGGGCCTTTTGATCCTACAGAAGGAGCAGGCCCCTATCATCATTGGGTGGTGAGGAATAGGTACTGGGGCACCCTGCCCACCGTTCAACCACTGTATCCACAGATTCACCCTGGGAGGTGGAGGTGGCTGTGCATGGATATTAGTGAGGTCAGGAGGTTAGGGCACCCAGGTATGACAAGAAGGCAACTACTACATGCACTCACATAAGGGGGAAGGAACCGGAGGCGGGAAGGGAAAAGGGCACACTCACTCTCCACCCACTCTCACACGCACTCACTCAACCATTCTACAGAGGACACCGGGGACAGACTCACCACACTTGCGCAGGCACACAGGCTCCAACAGCACTCAAGGGGAGGCGGGAAAGAAGGGAGGCTTAGAGTCAAGACAGGGGTCAACAATCTCCAACAATAGCTTTCGCTCCAGGGGCCAGTCTCAGATCACCGGTGCCGCTTGTTCTGTGGTGCCGGCATTTATGCTGCAGGCACACCCCCTTGTGTGCCTGAAGCTGTTGTGAACATCTCACTGGTGCAGACCCTGCCCCGGGACACTGCGTGGCCGGCGGAGGCTGTTCCTGTGATGTGGAGGGCAAGGGGGAATCCCCTGCTGATGTGCTGGAGTGTCCGGAGAGCGGCGCTTCCTGCCACGCATTGTCAGGCAATGTTGGGGGTAATTGCGGGTTTCGATCAGCCTGAGCATGGCTGCAGGGGGTGCGGGCCTTCCCATAACGCCTCGTCCTTACAGTAGCTTAGTTATAGAGATAAATAGAGATAGTGTGTGGTGATTTAGTTTTCATATTTTATAGTGTGTTTGTAGGATTAGGACTTTGTAGAAATAATATTCCATTTAGTTCCATAGATTTTAAAATAGTTAATAACAGTTAGAGTTAGTGTGTATATATATAATATTAGATTACAAATTTGAATAAATAAATAAAAATATATATATAAAATTTCCAAGTGTATTCTTTGGGTTGGAAGACATGGAGAAGGGAAGCAGGAGAGACCTGTCTGCTGCCCATAAGGCGGACAATGGGGAACATGGCAGAGGTGGTAGGGGCCATGCCAGCGGAGTGGCAGCAGGCAGCGGCCTGAGCCCATTACCACGTCCCAAACTCCACAGGCCTGATTTTGGGAGTCAGGCTTCCGAGGTTCCAAGCAGTGGCACTAGGGGGGTGGTTTGCCGGTGCCTCTTGCCAGCATCCTCCACTGCCATGCAGGGCACTGGAAGGCCTGCAGTCCAGGAGGCTGCGGCTGTCTCTGCTGTGGCTGCAGGAGCAGGTGCAGGTGCTTCAGGGGCAGGGGCCAAAGTTCACCATGTGCCACCATCGTCCCCCATTATTGAGGCAAACCCCACCAGTCCAGGGCTGGTGGATTCCACCCCGGCTGCTAGAGGCAGGGTCTGATCCCAGGGCAATGGCAGCAGGGAGAGGAGCAGCAGTAGCAGCAGCAATAGCAGTAGCAGTAGCAGAAGTAGCTATAGGGTACACAGGGAGAGTGGCAGCAACATAAGAGCAGTTTAAAGGCCTATGCTGTGGCAATGCGGGCAGCAAAGAAACAGTTCTTTGCTGCCCTTATTGCAGCTGCAAAGTCACGTCCAGCGGAGCTTTTCCAGGTGGTGAAAGGTTTGGTCAGTCCTGTCTGTCTCCACCTGGACTGGAACAATCCAGTGACCGCTGTGACCGGTTTATCGAGTACTTTGTAGATAAGTTCACTTGCATCAGCCATTATTTTGGTTCTGCAGTTATTGCAGAGGCTCATGTTGGGGCTATGGATGCCTCGTCCTGTCCTGTTTTGTGGGATCAGTTTCAGATGGTGGCGCCTGCCGATGTGGAGTCATTGTTGGGATCTGTTCATGAACCACTTGTGAGCAAGATCCATGCCCGTCCTGGCTGGTGAAAGCTAGCCAGGAGACATTATGGCCATTGCTGGCTGGGGTGGTTAGTGCCTCCCTTTGGGAGGGCAGGGTGCCTGACTGCCTAAAGGAGGCTGTGGTTAGACCCCTGCTCAAGAAACCATCTCTTGATGCTGATGCTCCTGCCAGTTATCGGCCGGTCTCTAACCTTCCCTTTAGGGTTATTGAATGGGCTGTGGCACAGCAGCTCCAGGAACATCTGCACTGCACCAGTTTCCTTGATCCCTCCCAGTCTGGGTTTCAGCCTGGGTATGGTACGGAGACGGCATTGGTGGCCTTGGTTGACGATCTCCATCTGGTGTTGGACTGGGGTCATCAGACCTTACTGGTCCTGCTAGACCTTTCAGCTGCATTCGACACAGTCGATCATGAGGTGTTGGTGACTTGCCTGCAGGACCATGCCGGAATTGGCGGAACTGGCTTGGACTGGTTTCGTTTGTTCCTGGCCGGGAGAACTCACCGGGTGGTCTTGGGGAAGTGTACATCTTCCTCCCGGGACCTCACGTGTGGAGTTCCGCAGGGTGCCATTCTGTCCCCCCTCTTGTTTAACATCTATATGCAGCTGTGAGGGGAGATTGTGAGAAGGTTTCAGGGCATGCAATGTCATCAGTATGCTGATGACATTCAGCTCTACCTCTCCTTTTCCATCGACCCAGGCCATGCAGTCTCCTTATTTTCCCAGTGCCTGTTAGCTGTGGGGTCTTGGATGAGGTCGAGCCATCTGTAATTGAATCCTGACAAGATGGAGGTGATGTTGGTGGGCGAGGGCTTGGGGGACCTGGGGATGGTTGAACCTCCTGTTGTTGTTGGGGTTCGCCCTCCTATGGTCTCTCAAGAGAAGAGTCTGGGTGTGCTCCTCAATTCGCGGCTCAGCCTGGAATCTCAGGTTGTGACCGTGGCAGGGAGTGTGTTCCGGCAGTTACATCTTGTCCGGCAGCTTCGACTGTATCTCTCAGACTCCGACCTCGCCACTGTCATCCATGCCTTCATCACCTCGAGGCTGGATTACTGCAACGTGTTCTATGTAGGTCTGCCTGAGAAGCTGGTCTGGAGGCTGAAGCTGGTGCAGAATGCTGCGGCCCATCTCCTTATGGAGGCGGGTCGCAGGTAGCACATGACACCAGTGCTCTGGGGTCTGCACTGGCTGCCTATAAAGTACCGGGCCAGGTTCAAGGTGCTGGTTTTAACCTTTAAAACCCTTCATGGCCTGGGCCCTGCATATCTGTGGGACCTCCTCATTCCCCATGTGCCTGTGTGACCCTTGAGATCGTCCATGGGAGCCTTTTTGGAGGTTCCCCTGGTGAGGCGGGTAGTCACTGATGTTAGATATTTTTCAGTGGACTCCCCTGTGCCGTGGAATTCACTCTCGGAGGAGGCTCGGTTGGCTCCCACTCTCCTGCTGTTTCGGCATGTATGTAAGACCTGGCTGTTCCGTCAGGCTTTTGGCGAGGGGTAAAGGTGGGGGTGGGGGGTTTCCCCACATTGTATTGTATTTTAAATTGTTTGTTTAAATTGTTTTAAATTTATTGAATGTTGTTCACTGCCCTGGGCTGCCTTGTGGGCAGGAGGGGTGGGATATAAATAAATAAATAAATAAATAAATAAAGCAAGCATGGTGGGCAGTCCATCAGCCTCAGGGTCCCAGTACACCCCTTCGTGGGACATCACTCTGATTGGGGACAGCGAGGCAGACATTAGTCCCATGGAGGAGATGTCTGGAGCTGAGGTGATGGCTATCTGTCCGAGAGCTGTGTTGCCACAATGTTCTGCCCCTCCCAGCAGCGCTGGCAGTGGTGCATCACCCAGTGTGGGCCAGGAGGCAGGAGGGGGCAAAAAATCTTCTGGCTGGGTGCATTTTAAGTTGGTGCGGGTGGATGATCCCAGGGAGGTGAAGTGCACTTTGTGCCAGAAGGTGGTGAATCGTGGGCAGGTGCTCACCAACCTTGGCACAACTGCCATGGCGAAGCACCTGGGGAGATGCCACAGTTCTGTGCTGCTAAGCGGGCAGGCAGGGGCAGTGGACACCAGTGGGTTCCCGACTGCAGCGGCCAGTCGTCCACCTCCATCCACGGGCAAGTGTCCTGCTCAAACACTAACAGCTGCCTCTAGCAGCAGGAGCAGTATTGCTACTAGGGGGTCAGCAGCAGCATCAGTTCACCATGGAGGAGCTGGGTTGAGGGCAGCTGCCAAGTCCATTGGCAGCTGCAGGACGTGGAGGGCATAGTGGCTTTCAAGTGAAAGTCATGTGCATGTTGGGGAAAATGATTGCCCTGGATGGGCAGCCCTTCTCAGTGGTCGGGGACATGGGGTTCAGGTGCCTGATTGGCTTCCTGCCCCTCCAGTTTAAGCTGCCATCGCGAACCACCCTGAGTTGGCAGGTGGTGCCAGCCTTGTACCAGGCTTTAAAGGAGCGGGTGAGGGAGCAGCTGGCAGGGGCTGGAGGTGCCACCATCTACTTCACCACAGACCTGTGGTCGAGCAGGAACGCTCAGCATGCTTACCTGGCAGTGACGGTGCACTGGTTGCAGGACCCGGAGGCAGCATTTGGCAGTGGCAGGAGGGGTCCCAAACAGGGTATAGGTGGGCCCTGCTTCAAGCAGAAGTAATGGACGACCCCCACACTTCTTGGAACATCGAGTCAGCTCTGACCGCCATGGTGAGGAAGTGGGTCACGCCTGGTGCACCCTTCACTAAGGGTGAACCGATAACACGGCCAACATATTGAGGGCAGTTCACAAGGAGGGCTTCACCAGCATCCCTTGCGCCACACACACCCTTCACCTGGTGGTCAGGGATGCTCTCGGCTTGGGGGATAAGGGGATTGGGGCAGGCACCCTTAGCTCCCTGATCAAGTGGGGGAGGAAGCTGGCCGGTTTATTTAACCAGAGCATGAATGGCAGTGACCTCCTCCGGGGAAAGCAGGCTGAGCAAGGCTTCCAGTGCACCAGCTGGTGCAGGATGTCTCCACACGGTGGAATTTGATGTTCCTGATTTTCGAGTGGCTTCTTGAGCAGAAAAATGCCTTGCATCAGGTGCAACTGGTGACGGACAGCGGGGCACCTCCAGGGTACAATGAGGCGGAATGGGAGATCCTGGCACACACGGTCTTTGTTTTGAGACTGTTCCTGGCCATGATGGAGACCATCATCTCGTCCATGGTCACCATCAGCCAGGTGACCCCTCTGGTCTAGAGTCTCCTGAGGAGGCTGGAGGAATTTCTCCAGGGGTGGAATTGTGGCCCTGAGGGCAGGAAGCTGGTGGATGTGGCAGTTTCCCTGGTGCGGCAGCTGAAGGCAGGGCTGAAGGTGCGGTTTGACGAGCTCCTGCAGCAGACGGAATACATGTTGGCAACGATGCTGGGCCCCAGAGTAAAGGGCAGTGTGGCACGCCAGACAGCACTCTATGGGCACTGGAAGGGTGAGCTGGTGGAAAGGGTCTGGCAGGCAGAGAGGGCTCTGGAGAGTGAGCATCAGCAGCATCAGCATCAGCAGCATCATCAGCAGCAACAGCAGCAGCAGAAGCATGATGCCCTGGGGATGGTGGGAGTGGGAGCAGCCACCACTTTCAGTCAGCGGGGTCTATTCCTCCCCCAGCCCTAGCAGTAGCAGCACCAGCAGCAGGCTGAGCTGCTGCCGCTCAGCCTGCTGCTGGTGCTGCCCCTATTGCCAGCAGCAGCAGCTCCTATGTGCAGGCCACTCTGGCAAACATGGGGTCGTGCACATCAGGGCAAGCAGCATGGCAGAGGGAAGTGGTGGAGGTGGTGTCCAGGCAGAGTTACCTGAGGGAGTACAACAGCGCCTCAGCAGCAGTGGAGACCTACCTGGATGAGGAGCCATGCATAGAACCCAGCAGCGATACCTTGGCCTACTGGGCCGGCAAGACCAATGTGTGGCTGGCCCTGTCCAAAGTGGCCAAGGGTCTCTAGTCCTGCCCACCAACCAGTGTTCCCAGCGAGCAGGTGTTCTCCATGGCGGGGGATATTTGCTTGCCGCACCACCTGGTAGTGGGGGACAAGTTGGTGGCGCAGTTGCTGTTCCTGAAGGTGAACCTGCCGCTGTTGGGATTCCCCGAGCTGCCCCTGGAGACAGGTTGATGGTGCAGTGGCACACACCAGGGGCAGTTTTGGGATGGGGCTCCTCCTCAATCTGTGCTGCTGCTGCTGTGCTGAGATGCTCTCCCTCCCTCCCAATGCCCGGCGCCTGCCCTGCCTCTCTCTCTCTCTCTGACTAGATGGCCTTGGTCAGCCTATCTGACTGACTTCATGATGCAGGGTGGCGTTGGGAAACTGTAAGCCTGCAAGCCAGCCTCAGGCTAGATGATTGCAATGCCCGACCAAGTAGGGGTGCCAGGCCAGCCACCGAGCCCCAAGCCTTCCTGGCTTCTGCTCCTGCTGCCACGGGCACCCCCAGGGGCCTAGTGCTGAGCCTGCCTTCCTGGGAAACCTGGGGTGCCAAGCACCAAGCCTTCCCAGTCTCTACTGCTGTGTCTCTGATGGCCTGCCATGCCGCCACAGGCACCCCCAGCCAGCCTCAGGCCTGCCAAGGTCCCAGCTTGCCTTCCCAACTGCCTTTCATGTCATGCTTCCTGTCTGCCCGCCCAGGTTGCCAAGCTCAAAGCCTGCCTCAGTCTGCCTGTCTTCTGCTCATGCCACGCTGCCTGTCTGCCTGCGCAGGTTGTCAAACTCAAAGCCTGCCTCAGCCTGCCTGCTTTCTGCTCATGCCACGCTGCCTGTCTGCCCACCCAGGTTTCCAAGCTCAAAGCCTGCCCCAGCCTGCCTGCCTCTCATGCCAAGGTGCCTGTCTGTCTGCCCTGGCAACCCTGGGTGATGTGCCCCACTGGCCTGGTAATCCTGCTGCTGCTGCTGTCTGCTGGTCCATGGGTGCTCTGCCCTGGCAATCCAATATCTGCTGCTGCTGCTGCTGCTGCTGCCAATGCCACCTCTGCTGTGCCACGGGTTCTGTGGCCTGGCAATCCAATGTCTACTGCTGCCAATGCTGCCTCTGATGTACCATGGGTTCTGTGACCTGACAATCCAATGTCTTCTGCTGGCAATGATGAGTTTACTGTGCCATGGGTTCTGCTACCGGGCAATCCAATGTCTGCCGCTGTTGCCAATGCTGCCTCTGCTGTGCCGCAGGTTCTGAGACTGGGCAATCCAATGTCTGCTACTGGGTGTTGTGGTAGATTTTCAGGCTCGATAATTAGAGGAGGCTACAAGAACGTTCAACCAGGTTTATTCAGGTACACAGCTGCAGGACCATCTGATTCCACAGTGTCCACGTGATTCACCACCGGGCAAGGCTTGACCTCTTTGCAGTAGAGCTTCTTGAGTTCGGTTGAGTATGACCCAAGCCTGCAATGTCCGGCCGAGTGGGGGTGCCAGGCACTGAGTCCTGGCTGAGCCTCTGCTGCTGCTCCACCAATGCCAGCCAGGCTGCAATGCCTGGCCAAACAGGGGTGCCAGTCGCAGTTACTGTGCCCTGGCAATCCAATGTCTGCTGCTGCTGCTGCTGGTACTGCACATCAACCTTGTAGATGCCATAGCTTGGATGAGTGCACCGGTGGGAGGGGGCTGGGTGAACACGAGATTCACCACCGGGCAAGGCTTGACCAATTTGCAGAAGAGTTAGTTAAGATAGATCCGGAGAGTAGGATGCAAGCCTGCAACGCCCGGTCGAGTAGGGGTACCAGCCACCAAGCCCTGGCCAGATCTCTGCCGCTGCTCCACCGATGCAAGTAACGTAACAAAAGTCATTGCCCTCCCCCCTTCCAATTTGTTCTGAGTTAGCCACTTATCCAGTCAGCAGGCATTTTCAGAAGTCTCCCTCTCCCAGAAGTTTGTGTTCCTCCCAATTCATTGCCATCCACTGCCATCCTCCTCCTATTTCACCCATTTCTTTCCACATATTCACCTCCACAGTTTCATTTATTTAGATTAGATTAGATAGATTTGGGTGTTCTTTAGGCATCAAGAAACAGCCAGCCACTCCTGTCCCATGACCCACCATCAGGGTTCTGGGGCTGTCATTCCACTGACCCACGTGGAGGGTCCTTATTTGCTTACAGCATGGCCCAGGGAGACCTGGATCTGCTCTTGTTGGACACAGACAGCGATTTGGACTTAGAGGAGGTATCCAGCATCATAAAATATTACCTCTCAGTCTCCTCACTTTAGAGGCAGCCAGCCACTCCAGCCCCAGGACCTACCGTCAGAGTTCTGGGGCCTACGTTACAGGCAGGGAGGGCTGTTCATCCACATTATCTAGAAGCTGCCACTCCTGTCCCAGGACCCACCATCAGGGTTCTGGGGCCATCATTCCACTCACAGAGAGCTATCATTCCACGGCATCAAGAAGCAGCCAGCCACTCCAGCCCCAGGACCCACTGTCAGGGTTCTGGGGNTCCTGCCCACCAACCAGTGTTCCCAGCGAGCAGGTGTTCTCCATGGCGGGGGATATTTGCTTGCCGCACCACCTGGTAGTGGGGGACAAGTTGGTGGCGCAGTTGCTGTTCCTGAAGGTGAACCTGCCGCTGTTGGGATTCCCCGAGCTGCCCCTGGAGACAGGTTGATGGTGCAGTGGCACACACCAGGGGCAGTTTTGGGATGGGGCTCCTCCTCAATCTGTGCTGCTGCTGCTGTGCTGAGATGCTCTCCCTCCCTCCCAATGCCCGGCGCCTGCCCTGCCTCTCTCTCTCTCTCTGACTAGATGGCCTTGGTCAGCCTATCTGACTGACTTCATGATGCAGGGTGGCGTTGGGAAACTGTAAGCCTGCAAGCCAGCCTCAGGCTAGATGATTGCAATGCCCGACCAAGTAGGGGTGCCAGGCCAGCCACCGAGCCCCAAGCCTTCCTGGCTTCTGCTCCTGCTGCCACGGGCACCCCCAGGGGCCTAGTGCTGAGCCTGCCTTCCTGGGAAACCTGGGGTGCCAAGCACCAAGCCTTCCCAGTCTCTACTGCTGTGTCTCTGATGGCCTGCCATGCCGCCACAGGCACCCCCAGCCAGCCTCAGGCCTGCCAAGGTCCCAGCTTGCCTTCCCAACTGCCTTTCATGTCATGCTTCCTGTCTGCCCGCCCAGGTTGCCAAGCTCAAAGCCTGCCTCAGTCTGCCTGTCTTCTGCTCATGCCACGCTGCCTGTCTGCCTGCGCAGGTTGTCAAACTCAAAGCCTGCCTCAGCCTGCCTGCTTTCTGCTCATGCCACGCTGCCTGTCTGCCCACCCAGGTTTCCAAGCTCAAAGCCTGCCCCAGCCTGCCTGCCTCTCATGCCAAGGTGCCTGTCTGTCTGCCCTGGCAACCCTGGGTGATGTGCCCCACTGGCCTGGTAATCCTGCTGCTGCTGCTGTCTGCTGGTCCATGGGTGCTCTGCCCTGGCAATCCAATATCTGCTGCTGCTGCTGCTGCTGCTGCCAATGCCACCTCTGCTGTGCCACGGGTTCTGTGGCCTGGCAATCCAATGTCTACTGCTGCCAATGCTGCCTCTGATGTACCATGGGTTCTGTGACCTGACAATCCAATGTCTTCTGCTGGCAATGATGAGTTTACTGTGCCATGGGTTCTGCTACCGGGCAATCCAATGTCTGCCGCTGTTGCCAATGCTGCCTCTGCTGTGCCGCAGGTTCTGAGACTGGGCAATCCAATGTCTGCTACTGGGTGTTGTGGTAGATTTTCAGGCTCGATAATTAGAGGAGGCTACAAGAACGTTCAACCAGGTTTATTCAGGTACACAGCTGCAGGACCATCTGATTCCACAGTGTCCACGTGATTCACCACCGGGCAAGGCTTGACCTCTTTGCAGTAGAGCTTCTTGAGTTCGGTTGAGTATGACCCAAGCCTGCAATGTCCGGCCGAGTGGGGGTGCCAGGCACTGAGTCCTGGCTGAGCCTCTGCTGCTGCTCCACCAATGCCAGCCAGGCTGCAATGCCTGGCCAAACAGGGGTGCCAGTCGCAGTTACTGTGCCCTGGCAATCCAATGTCTGCTGCTGCTGCTGCTGGTACTGCACATCAACCTTGTAGATGCCATAGCTTGGATGAGTGCACCGGTGGGAGGGGGCTGGGTGAACACGAGATTCACCACCGGGCAAGGCTTGACCAATTTGCAGAAGAGTTAGTTAAGATAGATCCGGAGAGTAGGATGCAAGCCTGCAACGCCCGGTCGAGTAGGGGTACCAGCCACCAAGCCCTGGCCAGATCTCTGCCGCTGCTCCACCGATGCAAGTAACGTAACAAAAGTCATTGCCCTCCCCCCTTCCAATTTGTTCTGAGTTAGCCACTTATCCAGTCAGCAGGCATTTTCAGAAGTCTCCCTCTCCCAGAAGTTTGTGTTCCTCCCAATTCATTGCCATCCACTGCCATCCTCCTCCTATTTCACCCATTTCTTTCCACATATTCACCTCCACAGTTTCATTTATTTAGATTAGATTAGATAGATTTGGGTGTTCTTTAGGCATCAAGAAACAGCCAGCCACTCCTGTCCCATGACCCACCATCAGGGTTCTGGGGCTGTCATTCCACTGACCCACGTGGAGGGTCCTTATTTGCTTACAGCATGGCCCAGGGAGACCTGGATCTGCTCTTGTTGGACACAGACAGCGATTTGGACTTAGAGGAGGTATCCAGCATCATAAAATATTACCTCTCAGTCTCCTCACTTTAGAGGCAGCCAGCCACTCCAGCCCCAGGACCTACCGTCAGAGTTCTGGGGCCTACGTTACAGGCAGGGAGGGCTGTTCATCCACATTATCTAGAAGCTGCCACTCCTGTCCCAGGACCCACCATCAGGGTTCTGGGGCCATCATTCCACTCACAGAGAGCTATCATTCCACGGCATCAAGAAGCAGCCAGCCACTCCAGCCCCAGGACCCACTGTCAGGGTTCTGGGGCCTATGTTCCAGGCAGGGAGGACTGTCCATCCACATCATCCAAAAGCTGCCACTCCTGTCCCAGGACCCACCATCAGGGTTCTGAAGCTGTCATTCCTCTCACAGGGAACTGTCATCCTACTGCATCAAGAAGCAGCCAGCCACTCCAGCTCCCACTGTCAGGGTTCTGGGGCCTACATTACAAGCTTAGGGGGCTGTCCATCAGTATTATCTAGAAGCTGCCACTCTAGTCCCAGGGCCCACCATCAGGGTTCTGGGACCTTCATTCTGCTCACATAGAGCTGTCATTCCACAACATCAAGAAACAGGCAGCCACTCCTGTCCCAGGACCCACTGTCAGGGTTCTGGGGTCTACATTCCAGGCAAGGAAGAGGCCTGCCCAGGGCTTGGTGGTTGGCATGGCACTCATATGGGGCCGGATATTGCAGGCTGGCATCCTACTCACCAGATATCAACCCACTCTTCTGCAAGTTGGTCAAGTAGACTTGCCCAGTGGTGATTCACATGGCCAGCCCAGCCAGTCATCGCCTGCCATGATGGTGACTAGAAATAGAGAACCCAGCCAGGATAGAGCCAGCAGAACTGGAGGCCTGCCAGCCTGCAATTCCTGACCAAGTAGGGGTGCCAGGCCAGCCACCGAGCCCCAAGCCTTCCTGGCCTCTGCTCCTACTGCCACGGGCACCCCCAGGGGCCAAGTGCCAAGCCTGCCTTCCTGGGAAACCTGGGGTACCAAGCACCAAGCCTTCCCGGTCTCTGATGCTGCTGCTGCTGTGTCTCTGATGGTCTGCCATACCACCACGGGCACCCCCAGGGGCCAAGCACTGAGCCTGCCTGCCCGGGCAACCCGGGGTGCCAAGTGCCAAGCCTTCCCAGTCTCTGCTGCTGCTGCTGCTGCTGCTGGGTCTCTGATGGCCTGCCATGCTACCACAGGCACCCCTGGGGATCCCTGGAGTGTTCTAACACAAAAAAGTCCAAAACATAAACAGAACCCAACCCACTTAAAAATCAGTTAACACCAAGATTGGAAAGACTCCAGAAACAAACAGAGGCTTAAAATTAACAGTCTTTACTACTGAGGCAGTGAAAACTTACTCCTAGGACATTACTGGGTACCTACATATGCCTAAAAACAAGGCCATGTATATGTCCCAAAAGTCCATAGCTAAACAAGATAAGTTGTGCTGAACACAATTGTGTTTCTGACCCCCTTATTATGGGTCGTTTTCAACAGCACACAGCGTGGCATCAGAGCTTGAGGTTAATCTTCTATAACCATCTTGATTTCCAATCATCAAGGCCCTCCTGCTCTGATGCAACACTGCAATGGAAGTCTTCAAAAAGGAACTCAGCAGCCCAATCTGATGCCACGCTGTGTGCTGTTGAAAACGACCCATAATAAGGGGGTCAGAAACACAATTGTGTTCAGCACAACTTATCTTGTTTAGCTTATATGGATCTCCTCTAAAACTGAGTTATTTTGTGATACAATGTGGTCCTTTTGGAATGTCTGTATGTTTCTCTAACTGATGCATTGACACTCTACAGCTAATGTATTCTCAATATGTATCACCCTATTCCCTATGGACTTTTGGGACATATACATGGCCTTGTTTTTAGGCATATGTAGGTACCCAGTAATGTCCTAGGAGTAAGTTTTCACTGCCTCGGTAGTAAAGACTGTTAATTTTAAGCCTCTGTTTGTTTGGAGTCTTTCCAATCTTGGTGTTAACTGATCCCTGGAGTGCCCCAAGCCTCCTGGTGGGTCCGAACTCTGCTGAACGTTTGGCGGGACTGAACTCCATTGGACCGAAGCCCCGAACCCGAACTGGGTTTTCGGGCCAAACGGCCGAACATCCGAACCTCGTTCTGTTTGCACATCCCTAGGGGCTAGCGCCAGTGCAAAACAGCACAGAGGGTTTTTCTGAAAAACATTTACTTTTTCTTTAATTTGTTTTAGATGCCAATTATTCTACCTCATTAGATGCTTTTAACTGCAATGATAGAATAAATGGAAGCTTTTTTTCTTCTTCTTCAATGCAGTATTTAAAATATTTCAAAAGTGTTATCATATTCCCCCATAATCATTTCACTAAGCCAAACATACCCAGTTCCTTTTAACTTTCCTCATATATCTTGCCTTCTAAATCCTTTATCATGTTTGTCTCCATATAATCTTTCACTTCTTTGTTAGACTGAGTGTCTATTTCTGGGTTATGTATCAAGTTTTTAGTGAGCACTCAGTATTTCTCTTTCTAGGAATATGGCTAGAGGCCAAACAGGTGTGTGGCATGAGATCAAAATATTTCCCATACTAATTTTTGTATTACATATAAATACTGATGTCTAACTAAAAAAAGGCCTGTCCTTGAAGAGGAACTTACTAGGGGTGGGAAACCGGTAGAATCCGGTATCCGATAATGCCGGTATCGGGCGTACCGGCATTATCGGATTCGGCCCGGTAATCCGGACCCGGTACCGGATTCCGGGGTACCGGATTTTTT
>QEPC01011006.1:697575-709354 GCA_003113815.1 Sphenodon punctatus | reverse complement strand
TATTTCATTGGTTTCAATGGGGACACAGTGCCCCATTGAAACCAATGAATTAAATCCGGTACCGGCATACCGGATTTAATCCGGGAATCCGGTTTTCCTAGAACCGGTAACCGGTAAATCCGGTAGCCGGTAATGGGCCCGGGGTCCCACCACTAGAACTTACACTTGTTGAATTAGTGTGATCTCTGTCTCCCTGCCGAGTTCTTTTAAGGCTCACAGAATCATAAGAGTGCAAGGGACATCAAGGACCATCGACTCAGACTCCCTGTACCAAGGAAAGATTCACTGAACCTAAATTAACCCCTATCCAGTTTCTTCTTTTAAACCTCCAATGAAGGAAATATCCCTAGGCAACTTGTTTCATTGCCCAGCTACTGTTACAAATAGGAAGGTTTTTTTGGTAATATCTATCCTAAATATATTTTTCAGTAACTCAATACCATTGTCTCTCACCCCCCACCCCACCCCACTCAGAAGCAATAGCAAAAAACTGTTCTCCATCTTCTTTTAAGGCAATATTTTCAATATTTGAAAACTGTTATCATGTTCCCCCATTAATCTTTTCACTAAGCTAAACACACCCAGATCCTTTAACCTTCCTCATATGTCATACATTCTAAAAGTTTTATTCCATAATAAAAAAAAACTTCCTGTTTACAAGAAGAGTTAAGGCTCTTGCAAATTCAATCATGCATTAAAAAGCATGGAAATTGCAAGTTAAGGCTCCTGCCTTAACTTTCGTGCCATGTTAGCAGTAAAGACATTGTACAGTATCACATAATTGTGCTCACTTACAACTTAGGCTCCATGCACCCACACTTTGCCTTTGTCTTTCAGCCCCAATCTTGCAGCCCCCTCTTTGCAGATTGGAGGCAACACTGAAGCTGGGGACAGGAGGGCATGAGCTGGCCTCTCACCCTCTCCATTTCCTCTTTAAGAAAGAGACAATGTAGAGTTCTGGCTCCCATCCCTTCTGCCCCTCTAATCTACTTTGTCCCAGCCCTGTAACAGAGAGCTCAGGACTCCTGGCTTCCAGCCTCTCCACCCCACTCAACTCCAGTAGGCGACACTCCCTTCAGACAACTCAATAGTCCTCATTCTGTGTCTGTTCTCCTCTCCCCTGATCTCAACCTTGTAACAGACAACCCAGGAGTCCTGGGTTCAAGCACCCCTCTAACCCCATTCCCTTCACAGAGAACTCAAAAAAGACCTCGGAAATACAATGTTTGTCTGTATGTGTCATATGGAACAGAAGTGTGTGTGTGGAATGACAAAAACAAAACAAAAAAAACCAGGAGAGGAAATGGAATAACAGGGAGGGAGACTATTGGGAGTCAGCTATGGTAAGTGGGTAAAACAATAGGCCTGCTTCCTCAGATATCCCATCAGTCTTCCAAACCAGTTAGTTCACTCAGAACCTTATTGTAACTAATTCAAATCCTTTTGTCATTCCACCCACTTACTTAATCCTGCACACTCTTTGCATTTTTCCCTGTCATTCCATCCTTTCCACTTAGTGCATCTGGTGGCTTCCTCATCATTTCACACCCTCTTGCCTTCCCTATGTAATCCCAAAGATGCAACTGTGTTGTATAATTTTATAATCACTTAATTGGATGTTGCCACGACAATAGAATTTATTTAGAATTTGGTATTCCTGTTGCCTCCATTCCTTCCAATGGCCATTCCATTTTATTAATTTTGATGCATACCCAACTTAGTTTGAATTAGTCATTTGTATACAACTCTACCCAACTTCACTGTGCTCTGGGAGGGCAGTGGAAACTAGTGGGTAAGAGGGATGGTTACGAGCCATTAATCAGCTTTCTCATTCTCCCCAGCTGAAATGAAAGGATAGAGGGAAAGGAGGAGGTGAGGGGCCAGCTTTCACCCTCCTGTCCCCAGCTTCAGTGTTGCCCCCACCCTGCAAAGAGGAACAGGATTGGGGCTGAAACACAAACACAAAGTGTGGGTGCATGGAGCCTAAGTTGTAAGTGAGCACAATATGTGAGACTGTACAATGTCTTTACTGCTAACATGGCACGAGAGTTAAGGTGGGAGCCTTAAGTTGCAATTTCCATGCTTTTTAGTGCATGACATTTTCAAGAGCCTAAACTCTTGTAAACAGGAGGTTTTTTAATTCTGGAATATCCAAGTTTTTTGTTAAACACAATGCAATGGAGAAAGTTTGTCCTGCTGGCGCAGTAGAATACTGAGCAGCATAACCACTATGGGAGCAGGGCTTAGGGGAGGCCAAGGTGGAAGAGTTGCTCCCTTCCGTTTAGAAGGTTGTTACTTCCTTCAAACAGCAAGCAAGGCAAAGATGAATTTTTTCTGGTAGCTCCCTGTTTTACTAAGAATACAACAACTTTGGTTTAAGCATTGCAAACTTCCAAAACCTGCTCTCTAGGATCTCTCTAGCTCATGGCTTGTACAGGAGTCTTCCACTCTACTCCCCACTGTCAGAGCTCTTTTCATTGTGCAGCACTGGCCACTCTGCTTTCTATAAGGACCTCTCCCTGTACAGAACCCCCTGGCTTGTTCATTCCTTGTACAGGGCTCCCTGACTCTGCTGTGACCATGTACAGCATAATGCTGGCCATCCTGCATCTCTTCCCCTGTACAAAGTTCCCTCACTCAGTTCTCCTCTGACCAGGACTCTTTCACGGCACAATTATGGCCATCATCCTGTAGCTCTCTGTCTCTACAAAACTCCTCCACTTTACTCCCCCTTGGACAGGGATCCCTTTCTTGCACAACGCTGCCCACTCTGCTGACCTCCCTCTGTGTCTGTACTGGGTTCCATATTCTGTAGGGATGGGCGAATGTGGTTCAGAAGTTCGGAGTTCGGACCAAACTCGAATAGTTCGGTCGACCGAACCGAACGTTCGAACCAAACTCAAATTCGGAAGTTCGGAGTTCGGACCGAACTCAAATATTTTGGTCAACTGAACTGAATGTTAGAACCGAACTCGAATTCGAACCTTCAGTTCAAATGCATTCGGTGAGTTCAGAATTGAATTTCCATTGGTTTCAATGGAAAACACATTATCAGGTGTAACTTCTTTGTCTTTTATGCTATGTGGCTGAAATTTGGAGTGTCTCTACCTCCAGTAGAACTCATAATGTAATCCACCTTTCAAAATAATTGGATAAAGGAATCCGATTTTAGGTGCAGTTGAATTATTGTATTTTGCAATATTCTACATATACATTCTTAGCTGTAACTTCTTTACCTCACATCTAATGTACGATAAACTTGTTCAGTGTATACTCCTTTCCATATTAACTGTCTTTGTCAAATTTCAGAAGAATTGGACAAAAGGTCTTGGTGGTATAAGCAATTAACATATAAATGTATGTCTGACTATAACATCTTTGTAGTCCAACCAGTGTACATGAAATTTGGCAGAACTATATATTTCCCATTCATGATAATCTCTGCCAAATATCAGAAAGATATCAGAAAGGGTCCCAATTTTATATGCCTGTACAACATATGTAGAGAAGGGGCCTAAGCCTGGGATTCTCTTATGTCACTGTGGTATAAGATCGGTTTGTGATGCAAATTGGCCAACAGAAATGTCAACCAAATATCCTCATTCTGTGCTGGGACCATCCCAACATATCTCCCTCACTTGTTTCTGGGAAGTCAGAAGCATCTGTTTAGGAAAGAGTCAATAGANCAGACAACTCAATAGTCCTCATTCTGTGTCTGTTCTCCTCTCCCCTGATCTCAACCTTGTAACAGACAACCCAGGAGTCCTGGGTTCAAGCACCCCTCTAACCCCATTCCCTTCACAGAGAACTCAAAAAAGACCTCGGAAATACAATGTTTGTCTGTATGTGTCATATGGAACAGAAGTGTGTGTGTGGAATGACAAAAACAAAACAAAAAAAACCAGGAGAGGAAATGGAATAACAGGGAGGGAGACTATTGGGAGTCAGCTATGGTAAGTGGGTAAAACAATAGGCCTGCTTCCTCAGATATCCCATCAGTCTTCCAAACCAGTTAGTTCACTCAGAACCTTATTGTAACTAATTCAAATCCTTTTGTCATTCCACCCACTTACTTAATCCTGCACACTCTTTGCATTTTTCCCTGTCATTCCATCCTTTCCACTTAGTGCATCTGGTGGCTTCCTCATCATTTCACACCCTCTTGCCTTCCCTATGTAATCCCAAAGATGCAACTGTGTTGTATAATTTTATAATCACTTAATTGGATGTTGCCACGACAATAGAATTTATTTAGAATTTGGTATTCCTGTTGCCTCCATTCCTTCCAATGGCCATTCCATTTTATTAATTTTGATGCATACCCAACTTAGTTTGAATTAGTCATTTGTATACAACTCTACCCAACTTCACTGTGCTCTGGGAGGGCAGTGGAAACTAGTGGGTAAGAGGGATGGTTACGAGCCATTAATCAGCTTTCTCATTCTCCCCAGCTGAAATGAAAGGATAGAGGGAAAGGAGGAGGTGAGGGGCCAGCTTTCACCCTCCTGTCCCCAGCTTCAGTGTTGCCCCCACCCTGCAAAGAGGAACAGGATTGGGGCTGAAACACAAACACAAAGTGTGGGTGCATGGAGCCTAAGTTGTAAGTGAGCACAATATGTGAGACTGTACAATGTCTTTACTGCTAACATGGCACGAGAGTTAAGGTGGGAGCCTTAAGTTGCAATTTCCATGCTTTTTAGTGCATGACATTTTCAAGAGCCTAAACTCTTGTAAACAGGAGGTTTTTTAATTCTGGAATATCCAAGTTTTTTGTTAAACACAATGCAATGGAGAAAGTTTGTCCTGCTGGCGCAGTAGAATACTGAGCAGCATAACCACTATGGGAGCAGGGCTTAGGGGAGGCCAAGGTGGAAGAGTTGCTCCCTTCCGTTTAGAAGGTTGTTACTTCCTTCAAACAGCAAGCAAGGCAAAGATGAATTTTTTCTGGTAGCTCCCTGTTTTACTAAGAATACAACAACTTTGGTTTAAGCATTGCAAACTTCCAAAACCTGCTCTCTAGGATCTCTCTAGCTCATGGCTTGTACAGGAGTCTTCCACTCTACTCCCCACTGTCAGAGCTCTTTTCATTGTGCAGCACTGGCCACTCTGCTTTCTATAAGGACCTCTCCCTGTACAGAACCCCCTGGCTTGTTCATTCCTTGTACAGGGCTCCCTGACTCTGCTGTGACCATGTACAGCATAATGCTGGCCATCCTGCATCTCTTCCCCTGTACAAAGTTCCCTCACTCAGTTCTCCTCTGACCAGGACTCTTTCACGGCACAATTATGGCCATCATCCTGTAGCTCTCTGTCTCTACAAAACTCCTCCACTTTACTCCCCCTTGGACAGGGATCCCTTTCTTGCACAACGCTGCCCACTCTGCTGACCTCCCTCTGTGTCTGTACTGGGTTCCATATTCTGTAGGGATGGGCGAATGTGGTTCAGAAGTTCGGAGTTCGGACCAAACTCGAATAGTTCGGTCGACCGAACCGAACGTTCGAACCAAACTCAAATTCGGAAGTTCGGAGTTCGGACCGAACTCAAATATTTTGGTCAACTGAACTGAATGTTAGAACCGAACTCGAATTCGAACCTTCAGTTCAAATGCATTCGGTGAGTTCAGAATTGAATTTCCATTGGTTTCAATGGAAAACACATTATCAGGTGTAACTTCTTTGTCTTTTATGCTATGTGGCTGAAATTTGGAGTGTCTCTACCTCCAGTAGAACTCATAATGTAATCCACCTTTCAAAATAATTGGATAAAGGAATCCGATTTTAGGTGCAGTTGAATTATTGTATTTTGCAATATTCTACATATACATTCTTAGCTGTAACTTCTTTACCTCACATCTAATGTACGATAAACTTGTTCAGTGTATACTCCTTTCCATATTAACTGTCTTTGTCAAATTTCAGAAGAATTGGACAAAAGGTCTTGGTGGTATAAGCAATTAACATATAAATGTATGTCTGACTATAACATCTTTGTAGTCCAACCAGTGTACATGAAATTTGGCAGAACTATATATTTCCCATTCATGATAATCTCTGCCAAATATCAGAAAGATATCAGAAAGGGTCCCAATTTTATATGCCTGTACAACATATGTAGAGAAGGGGCCTAAGCCTGGGATTCTCTTATGTCACTGTGGTATAAGATCGGTTTGTGATGCAAATTGGCCAACAGAAATGTCAACCAAATATCCTCATTCTGTGCTGGGACCATCCCAACATATCTCCCTCACTTGTTTCTGGGAAGTCAGAAGCATCTGTTTAGGAAAGAGTCAATAGAAATTCTCTTATGTCCTCTGTCTCAGTGCTGCAGGATGTGATTGATAGTTGGCCAGCCTGGATGTGTTTAAACTATGTCTCCTGACTGCTGGGATGCTATCTCAGAAGTCCCAGTTATGTTGCTTATGCCCGCCACAGGGCCGCCCCCTATGCCCACCTCGAAACCACTACCAATTGGTCCTGTAAAGCTAGAAGCTTGCAGTAATGTGTTTGGCCATTGAATGTGTCTGTCAGTCTTTGGGGTTGCTCCACATCCTTCCTCCTACAGTCTCTCTCCCCCTGCCATGCAGGGTGCCTGCCTCTGACTGGCACTGAATATGCTGATATTCATCTGAATAATGATCTTCACAGGGACAACATCAATTGCTTATATAATTGGGTCCCTTTATCAAAATCTCCTGTACATTTGCTGAAATGGCAGGAAAGGTATTTGATACATTCCTGTCAAATATCCTGTAAACAGAATGGAATATCAAAATGTAACAGCTGGAAATGTATTTTCAGGTTAATGTCTTATACCCTTGGGACCCTTTATTTTCTCTTTCCTAAAATTATCAGAAATATTAAGCATATGGAGGGATGTAATATGCACAAGTTTCATGAACATTGGATGCAAGATAAAGAAGTTGTAGCCATGAATGTGTATGGAGCTTTTCTTAAAATCACAATATTCAATTGCTTCTGAAATTGGTTTCCTTTATCTAATCATTCCAAGCTTTGGTGAATGTAGTGTCCTCCATTAGGGGTACAATTTCCCTAAATTTCACTAAAAAGTAATAAGAAACAAAAATGTTATATCCAGAAATATGTTTTTTAGTTTTTTCCTTTTATTTCAAAAACCAAATGTCATTTTCAGTTCCTGATTGCACCAAACTAAAGACCAAACCGATCCCAACTGAACCAAATACTCAACATTCAACCCAAACTCAACATTCGACCTGAACCACCGAACAGCTGAACATCCAAACTGATGAACCAAACACAGCCGAACCAAACGGGCGAACCGAACAGACAAAACGAACGCAGCCGAACCGAATGGCCAAACCCAAACTGTGATCTGTTCACCCATCCCTAATATTCTGTATCCCCAATAAAGCTGCTCCTTGTAAAGTGATCTCCCTGTGCATGGCTTCCATTGTGGAATCTATTTACAGAGGCTCTTCCCCTACTGTCTCTTTGTCCCCCCCCCCCTTTGTGTACACTCCCTCCCTCCCTGCTCCCCCATAAGATTTCCCTCCCTGGGTTGAGGCTCTCAGAGTCCTCCCAAGAGGACTACACTTGCCACTCTGCCTCACAGGGCTGCTCTGCATAGGACACCTCCATCTCCCTGCCCCCTTCCTGAAGAGCACCCACTGTATCAGCCCAGAGCACCCGCTTACCCCTCATTCCTTAGGGGGGTTGGGAAAGTCAGAGGGATAAGCACTGAAATAATATCAATTCCATCCCACCTGTAGCCTCTTGTCCCAATCTCCGGGATAAACATCTGCCCTCTTCCTGCACCTGGGACCATCCCAGGCCAACTCCAGTGCACTGGCCCCAGCCATACTTCTCCAATGGGGTGCCCCATTGGAGCCACAGCCCAGACACCCGACATTTTTGAAGGTGGGTTGGCTGTCACTGAAATCCATGTGCTCTGTGGTTCTGGGCGGGTTTAGCGGGCAAGATCAGCCACCCCAGACACCACTGTGGGATTAGCTAGCTCTGTTGTTTAGTCATCTCAGCGTCCCTGGCCCCCAAGCTGAGGCGCCTGCTGTGGTGGATCAGGTCAGAATTGCCTTCAGTTCTCTCCCTTCCACAGGCCTTGTCTCTCCCCACCAGATCAGCTCTAACCATGGCTGACCAGCCACTCACACTGCCCCCTGTGAGATGCAGTTCCCTCTCTTTCCCAAGCACTGATAGACTCTGGCAAGCAGTGTATGCTGGGAGTTGTAGTCCCTGTAGTCAAGACTGTTTGCTTTTAGTATGTTCGCAAGAACTCCACACTCAGGATGGCCTCAGATTTACATTGAATTTTCAAGATGTCATAATTTTAAAACTACTAACCGGATTTACAAAACGTAAACCAAAGGCACACCCCACCAGCCTCCTTGAATTTTCTAAAAGGCTTGCACCTCCTCAATGAACACAAAGCCCCTTTACCCTGCCAAGATTGAGACAGTCTAACTTTTTAAAAAACAGGCTTTCAAAGTGCAAATTTTAAACTGCGATATCTCAGCTGTTATCCAACAAATTTGGCTGAAATTTGGACATCTGGAACCACTTACTCCAGTGATCCTTCACCATGAATTTCATACTTTAATAATGCCAATCTTATAGCAAATAGAATTTTGGGGCCTTATAATGGAAGGTGTAACACATCTTAACTATTAGAGCACTCCCGCGCTCTAATAATCCTTTAACCTTCCTCATAGGGGTTTTTAGCTCCCCCACCTTACCCATTATTTATTATTTATTTATCATATTTTTAGCTCTGTTTTAATATTATTGTAATGAATGTTTTAAATTGTTGTTATTGTTTTATTGTTGGAAGTCGCCCCGGGCTGCTTTTGCAGGAGGGACGGAGTAGAAATCTATTGAAATAAATAAATAAATAAATAAATATCGTATACATTCTAAAACCAATATCACCTTTTTAACTCTTCTCTGAATATTTTCCAATAATTAACACAACTAATGCTGCAAGGTAGGTTAGGCTGAGAGAATTTTGTGACCGCCCCAAGGTCACTCAGTGAGTTTCTGGCTTAGGCAGAACTGGGCCTCCTCCTACCTCCCTGGTTTAGATACTGCACTTAGCCACGACACCACACTGGCCTTCTACAACAGACCTTCTACAACAGTGATGGAAGCCTTAGGCCATAGGGCCAAATTTGGCCCATAACCAAATTCTATTTGGCTCCTTCCTAGTTCCTAGATAAGGCCCCTTGACCTATTTCCTATCCCCAAGCACTGAAAGACTGAGCTCAGGGTAAAGGAGCAGAGATGAGGGCATGCACACAAGAACAGCAGACAGATCCGTATCTGACCCTCCTCTTTCTGAGTATACCCTTTAAGTCCCCCTGTTCCTAACTTCTATGTGGCCCTCAGAGCTTGTACTAATTTTCAAAGTGGCCTCTGAGAGGGGAAAGATTTCCCAACCCTGCAGTACAAATTGCCATTCATCCTCCTCACCCCTCACCCCTGCATAAGGATTTTCTTAACCCTTTTCTTTGTTGGATTTCATTTTATTATCTAAAGTCCAGTTCCTCAGTTTATCAAGGTAATTTTGTATTCTAGATCCACGTAATCACAGAATTGTAGGGTAGATCAAGGATCATCTAGTCCAATCCCCTCCTACAAGACAGGATGTCCTGTACCTACAGCATCACAGACAAATGCTTGTCCAACAAGTTTTCAAAGAAAGTGAATCCTGAAGAAAAGAGATTCCACAACCTCCCTAAGCAACCTCTTATATTGCACAACTGGTCTTAGGAAGTTTTTCCTAATTTCCTAATATAAACTTTATATTTCCTAATATAAACTCTCCATTTTGTTGACATCCTTTTAAAAGTGTGGTTCCCAAAAGTGAACACAATAACCCAGATGGGGCTAAGAGACACCATTACCTCCTGTCTTGGATAAGGTGCATGTTGACTCACTTTCAGTTTATGATTCACCATAATGCCCAGATCTTTATCTGCAGTACTACTGAAAGCCAAAAGCCTGGAAACCACAGGAATGTCAGTTCAAATTCTGCTGTTCCTGACCTGACACTTTTTCTTTGCAGAGATGAGTTCATTACTTGGGATTCCACTATATTTGGTTTAACTTATTTGTATTACTTCTTTCGTTTCACCTTTGTATTCTAGTCAAATCCTTTTCATTTTGTAACTACCTTTTAAGAAATCGAGGGCTGTCTCTAATGTCAAGGAGAAAAAAATAAGAAAAAAGAAATCCAGCTGAAGTATTCACCCCTTACTCCCCATGTGCCCGTGCGACCCTTGAGATCATCTGTGGGAACCTTTTTGGAGGTTCCCTGGGCGAGGTGGGTGGCCACCGATGTTAGATCTTTTTTGGTGGCCGCCCCTGTGCTGTGGAATTTGCTCCCGGAGGAGGCTCGGTTGGCTCCCACTCTCCTGCTGTTTCGGCGTGTATGTAAGACCTGGCTGTTCTCCCAGGCTTTTGGTGAGGGGTAGGGGTGGGGGTTTCCCCACATATTGTATTTTTAAATTGTTTTAAAATTTTTGTATTGTTTTTATTGGGTGCTGTTTGCTGCCCTGGGCTGCCCTGAGGGCAGGAGGGACAGGATATAAATTTTTAAATAAATAAATAAATAAATTATAGATATTGTGTATTTGCCAGGTTGGTCCCAAGTGACAGAGAGGGAAGCAAAGTAGTTCAAATGATATCTTTTAGTGGACCAACTGCTATTGGTGGAAATAAGCAAGCTTTCGGGCCACACAGTGAATTACCTATGAAGCTTGTAAGTTAATTACCTACTAAGTTTCATCGATGCAAAGTACTCTTATTTACTTAAGTGTGAACTTTGAAGTCAAGGTGGGTAATTACCCAAATATTGTCTTTATTTAATCTGGCCAACCACCACTGTCCTATCAAACTCATGAACCTTAAAATCTCTCTATTCCCTCACAATTGTAAAATAACTATTACAGGTGCAGGCAAGGTTTCCTAATCTTGAGAACTGCATCCATTCCCACAATGGGACCAAAGATTTGCATGTGGCTCTAGAGCCACAGTTTGCCCATCACTTCTGACCTATTAGTATGAACTCTAGCAAACCTATCTTTTGCATGGAACCATACCATTAAAGGAAAATAATTTTCTAATTCTCCCCTTGTCCTTTGCTCCAAATTTCATCTACCATTTCCAGAGGTATAGTAGTTAATCAGTCTTATTTTCTGTCTGGAAAGAAAACTATTTACCAGGTTCTTTTTCATGAGGCAATCTTCTATGGTCTTGATCTCACCTGCGGGTTTCTTTAGCCTCCAGTGAGGTGATCTACCTTGAACATGACTGCCAGTTGAGGGGAAATTCTCGGTTTCCATAGGGGTGTGCACTTCATTTTCATTATATTGATAACGATAATTAAATTCTTCATTTTTATTATTGTTATTGCAATAATGATAACAAAGATAAATAATAAAAAAATCAATAATGATAATGAAAGTCATTATTGATTTTCTTATTGCCTGGCAGGTGTTTTTTGGAGGGAAATGTGGAGAGGGGAGGAGGGAGCAGACATCTCTGAGCCAGAAATAGTAATGAACTCTTGAACTGGGCCTGTGATGGGAGGGGAAGGACCCGATGGATGTAATCACTGGGCAATAGTGGTGGGACCCCGGGCCCATTACCGGCTACCGGATTTACTGGTTACCGGTTCTGCGAAAACCGGATTCCCGGATTAAATCCGGTATACCGGTACCGGATTTATTTCATTGGTTTCAATGGGGCGCTGTGTCCCCATTGAAACCAATGAAATAAATTAATT
>QEPC01011006.1:631882-665800 GCA_003113815.1 Sphenodon punctatus | reverse complement strand
CTGCTAGATCTCTCGGCCGCTTTTGACACCGTGGACCATGGGCTGCTGTTGAGACGGCTGCGTGACCTGGGGGGTCTGGATGGGACTGTTCTTGAATGGTTCCATTCATTCCTCTTGGGGAGAAGCCAGCGGGTGGTTCTGGGGGAGGAGACATCTTGCCCCCGCGTCTTATCATGCAGCATTCCACAGGGTTCGATTCTGTCTCGGTTACTATTTAATGTTTATATGCAGCTCCTGGGGGAGACCATGAGGGGGTTCGGGGTGCGCTGTCACCAATATGCTGATGATACTCAGCTTTACCTCTCTTTTTCAGCGGACCCAGACCCTGCTATCTCAGTGCTATCCCAGTGTTTGGAGGCCGTGGCGGAATGGATGTGGCAGAGCAGACTGAAGCTCAACCCCGATAAGACGGAGGTGATGGTGGTGGGGAGAACGAAGGAGGTGTCGTCCCCCCTTATTGGGGGGGTTCGCCCTCCCATAGCTCAACAGGTCTGGAGTCTGGGGGTCGTGTTGGACACGGACCTGCACCTAGAGCGGCAGGTGGAGGCAGTCACTAAGGCTGCCTTTCACCAGTTATATCTGGTGTGGAGGCTGCATACGTTCATCTCCGGCCCGGACCTGGCCTCCCTCATCCATGCCTTCGTCACCTCGAGGCTGGACTATTGCAATGCGCTCTATGTGGGGCTTCCCTTGTGTTTGGTTCAGAGGCTGCAGCTAGTGCAGAATGCGGTGGTCCGTCTCCTTTGGTGGACAGGTCGCCGGGAGCACATAACAGCAGTGCTCCAGTCTCTGCACTGGTTGCCGATAGTATACCGAGCCAGATTCAAGGTGTTGGTATTGATTTACAAAGCCCTGCATGGTCTCGGCCCCTCATACCTCAAGGACCGCCTCGCCCTCCGTGCCCCGGAGCGGCTCCTTCGGTCTGCTGGGGGTGCCTTCTTGGAGGTCCCCCGTGTAAAGCGGGGGGTCACAATGGAGAGGGCATTCTCAGTGGCCGGGCTGCATCTTTGGAACTCCCTGCCGGAGGAGGCCAGCCTGGCCCCAAGACTATTAGTATTTTGATGGAAATGCAAGACCTGGTTGTTCACCCGGACCTTTGGGGAGGGGGTGGGTAGTGTTTTTTTATTCCCCTATCCCAAGCAATTTATATCCCTGGCCCTGTTTTATATGTTATTTTAAATGTTTATATGGTATTTTTAAAGTGGTTTTTGGATTGTTTTAAATTGTATTTTATTGTTGGAAGCAGAACCAAGCTGGATTCAGGAGGGGCGGGGTATAAATTCAATAAATAAATAAATAATAAATAAATAAATAAATAAATGTCCCCTTTGTTAGGATCTTTCCCCCTTCAGTCATTCCCTTTTCGTTCCTGCAAGAAAGTGTCCAGTTCCTCTGTGTCTTTGAAAATTTTTCTCTTATTGTCTATCCAGATTGTCATCTTTGCTGGAAATCGCACCTGTGGTTTCAGACCCAATCGTTGCTATTTAGGATAGTATTTTGCCCAGTTTTTCCTCTTTTGTGTAGTCTCGTAGGCGTAGTCTGGGTAGATCCTGATGTTGGTTCCCTTGTATTGGAGCTGTTGTTTTCCTCTGTTGAGCCTTAGAATTTGCTCCTTGTCTTTGTAACTCAGAAATTTTGCCATAATTGTCCGGGACTGTTCATTGTCCCTCGGTTTAGGGCAGAGTGCCCTGTGGGCTCTTTCAATTTCTGGAGGGGGTCTTAGTGTTTCCTCTGGAAAGTTCTCGTTAAGTATTAATTCTATCAATTTCTCCTTCCCCTCCACCTCTTCCCCTTCTGGGACTCACACTATTCTGAGATTTGAGCGTCTGAATCAGTTTTCTATATCTTCCACTTTCTCTTTTAGTGTTTGTACTATTTTTTGCATTTATGCTAGCTCATTTTCTTGGCTGACAGTTTAATCCTCTGCTCTGGACACTCTCTCCTCTAGGGTCTGTACGTTTTTTGCCAAGTTCTCAAGCTTTGTATTAGTTTCTTCAGTGACTTGTTGGACTTATTTTATTAAAGCGTTTGTCTCTGTGTAAACTGGCCCTTTGCAAATCTACCTTTAAGTCTGTTTTCAGGTCATGAATCAGGCTTTGTATTACTTGTATGCCCCCTCCTCCCTCTTGAAAGTTATCCTCTGAGCTCCGTGGCTCCGCTGCGGCCACCATTTTTGCTGCCGCCTCCTGTGTCACGTGGTCTTTTTCTAGGCTATTTTTTGCCTTACAAAAGCCATGGAGCATCCCTTTTTCAGATGCTTTCATGAGGGGGTTGTTCCCCTGCTTGGCCATTGTGCTTTGGGGTTTTTGGCCTTTCTTACCAGGTATTCCCTTCTTAATTAAGATTTCTTAGCCTGTGAGCCTCCTCTGACAGGCTTCCATTGGTCAAGCTTCCTGCAGTTTATACTTTTGATCATTTCCCCCATAATGGGATTGGGAGGCAGGTCCACCCTTCTCTCCATACCTCCCAGCCCTGGGACCCTTTGAGCAAGCTTGCTCCTGCATTGCAACCTCTTAGTTTAACACAATTGCAATCTTTAAGATACCTACATTTCCCAGGGATTTCATTTATATTCTAAGGCTTCCTGCAGTCTTTACTATTTTCATGCCCTTCCCTTCTGCTCTTCTAGTTAGGCAATAGGCTCTTTCTCACCTGACCTCATTTACCACTCTACTCGCTACTGCAATTAGTTACCTTTAGCTTTCTTTTCCTTAGGACTTTATTTGCACCATTCTCCATGTCTTTTAAAATCACTTCCCTAAATTCTGCTTCTGTCATATCTTAAGCTGTTTTAACTGCTTCCTGGTAACCCACCTTAGGAGTAGAGTTACCAGCTTCTGTTTCCTTGTTTTCTTTTACCATTATCTCCTGTGGTAGTATATCCTCAAGCCTTCTCTTTCTTCCTCACTGCCTGACTTGTCACTGCCCAACTCTTCTGAGGCTTCTAGCTCTAAGCCTCATTACCTGTGTGGCATGTTGCTTTCTTCTGTCTACATTCCACTCACAATCCCCTTTTAACTTTTCTATCTTCTCCTTTAGAATTTCATTTTCTTGCACTATTTCTCTCATTCTTTGAATCATTACTTCCTTCTCTTCCTTTATCCCATCCAGGTGCTTCCTATTTAGGTCAGTCTGGGTTTCTTTCTCTTTTTTCTCAGGGAGATACTTACAATAGTCTGTCACTATTCTTCTCCACTTTTCCAAGGCTTTCAGTGTTAAGCCTGTCTTTATTTCTTGCTCTATTTTATCCCCCTTTCTTTTTCCCTTTCTCTCCCTGAAGGACTTTTCCTTCTAGTTAGGGACTTTTCCCTTAGTTGAACAATCTCTTTTCAAGTTCCCCTCTTTATTGAAATCCCAGATGATCTTTTTCTCTACTGGCCTCTTTCTCCAGCCTGTTGCTTCACAGGTAGTTATATTTATCTCCCTGTTCACATTTTTAACATTCTGAACCCCATTTTCAGTCTTTTGACCCTTTTCTCCTGGGAAATTCCTTTTTAAATGTCCTGACTCATTGCAGTCCCAGCAAAACCTTCTATTTACAGTGGGGCAATACCTCAAGACATGTCCCTCTTGCCCATATGTATAACACAGTCTCAGGGGTTTTATTCTGAGGTAACTCATCTTAATTAAAAAGGGGACCCTCTACACAAGTGTTCCCACTGTCCACAACAATAACAAGGTTTTGGGGTTCCCCATTTGGGTACACCCCAGTACCTGTCCTCCCAAGCTGTCTGTCAGCGTTGAGGCATTCTCTGAGCTCATGGGGTTCGCTGCTCCATCCAGCTGCAAAGGTGGATAACTTGGCTCCTCTGAGGGCACAGTCCTACTGCTGCCATCTTGCCTTTCACCACCAGGATCCACATCCCGCCATTGGGTTGGGGCTAACCTCCAGGCTCCAGCCCTGCTCTAACCACTGCCCTGGGCAAGCTCAATGTAATCTCCTCCTCTCTGGTGTCAGGCTCAATTCTCCTTCAGAGTGCAATCCTCTTCACCACTCCCCTGCTCCTGGACCTTATTGCCTTTGAGGAATCACTTGCTTGGTGGCCAGCAAGGCGTGCCCGCATTCTCCACCATTTGTAGCAGGGTCCCATCTTGATGTGGTTGAACGTATGCAGGATTAGGCCCCAAGAAAGTTGTCACTGAAGAGTAAAACTTCTTAACTTTTTATTTCCACTCCTTTGTCCCAGGCCAGGCACCAAGCCTCTGGCCAGTCTTTAAAACTAGCACACAGTTAATCACATAACACACGTAGCCTACCCCCACCCAATTAATTGACTGGCTATCTTTAACTCACTTCCAGACTTTTCTCATGGCATCTGATTCAGATTCAGTTCTCCTTCCTTCAGGAGCAGATTGCAAAGGTGTTCTCCCTCTCACAGTCCAGATCAGACTGCTTCTACTTCCTGCTTCCTCTGCCTTTATATTGGTAGCCACACCCACCAACTTCCACTTCCTGGCAGCGGCCATTTTATGTTGGACCTCCTCTAGGCACCAAGCTGCAGACAGTGATGGAATCCCATAAGGGACAAAACTAACAGGAACGCACTAAGGTGGCAGGGGAGCTGTCCAAGTGTGTGTACTGGAAACTGTAGTTTCCCAGACAGCCAGAGAGGGCAAGCTTTCGTTGAGCCCTATGGGCTCAATTTTAAACAGTCCCTGGACATTGAATACAAACACCCAGGCGATTTTGCACCTGTGTGTGCTGGATCCTCATGACTGGGGCAGGCAGACAGTGCTGTTTTTGTGTGAGGAGGACACACATGCTCTGCTGAGCTGCATGCATTGGAATCTGCACCATTTTTTGGAGTGCAGAGTGACTGTCCTGGCGTGGTTGGAGCGGAGGGGACTCTCCCAGACAGATTCCTGCTGCGTGAAGTGGGGTGAGTAGTATTAAATTGCGGGAGGATGTGACACTGGGGAAAAGGGGGCCAGGCGGGGTGGAGGTGGACTGGGAGACAGCCATGACTGGGCCCAGAATGGGGCTGAGTGGGGTGTGTGGGGGGGAGGTTGTGGTTTAAGAGAAGAGTAAAGGCTCTTACAAAGTCAAACATGCTCCCCAAAGCATGGAAATCGTAATTTAAGGCTCCTGCCTTAACATGCGTATCATGTAAACAGTAAACATGTTGTACATTCCCATATATTGTGCTCTCTTAAAATTTAGGCTCCATGCATCCACTAGGGAAGTTCGGAGTTTGGCCTGAACTCACCCTGTTTGGATGACCGAACCCGAACCCGAACATACCAAACAAGCCGAACACCGAATGGTGAAATGGCCGAACAGTTTGGTCAGTTCGGATCATGTTCGGTTGAGTTCGGGTGGCAAAAAAGGTTCACTGGAAGGTCAAACATGACAGGGAGGTGTCAGTCACTGAGGAGCAGACTTCCAGTCACCAGGGGTAGAGAGGTTTGCAAGAAATGAAACTAATTATCTGCCTCCCCCCTTCCCAACGCCTTCTGAGCTAATCACTGTTCCTGAACATCAGGCGTTGAGTAGGATTTTTAGATTGCTTTAAGTTTCATTTCAGTTTTGTACTGAAATGAAACTTAAAACATAAACTGAAACCTTGTGTTATGCATTTCACTGTTCAGACTCATTGAGTATGTATGTATTTCACTACAGACTCCTCTTTTAAAGAGTGCATTAAGTCTGTTCTTTACATGTATATAAATTGTATACACTTCATACAATGAACTAAACAATGTGACTGTAGAGAACATTATAGAGCCAACTGAGCTCACAGGAGGACGCCGACGTAGCCCTTCCCCGGCTCTTCGACAGGAGAGAGGCACTCAAGTGCACATGCGTCAGCCTGCAGAACCGATTTTTTATTCAATAATAAGTCAGTTTTGGATGCACCAATTAGTATCATATTTCAGAGGCAGTTGTTATTGATCTCATGCTGCAATACTGTGAAGTTTGGGGGCTTAGCTCATCCAGGGGGAGGAGATATTGATGATTCAAAATTGTGAGGACGCTGTGCATTTTGACCACAACCGAAATTTTTTTATCCTATAATATAGTATTTATAGACAGAATACACCTGCTTGTGTACATTGACAATATTATATTAATATTGTATATTAATGGCATATGCTTAATTACAAAAAATATCTCCACCATACCTTTGTTATTATTTTTTTATCCTATAATATAGTATTTATAGACAGAATACACCTGCTTGTGTACATTGACAATATTATATTAATATTGTATATTAATGGCTTATGCTTAATTACAAAAAATCTCTCCACCATACCTTTGTAACTGCCCTTCCCATGGTAAAATACCTAGCCTTTACATGTGCACACCATCTTAGGACTCCGGTGAGACTGTATGAAAATTCTGACAGAGATTAAAAACATGGCTACAGTTCATAGCTCTTTCATAATGCTATATCATGGATTTATAATCTTCCCTAAGGAAACTAAATTAATTTTCAGAGGTTTTTTTACTGAGTGAATTGAGGATAATAAATAATCCTTTCTAGTACCTTTGGAGATAATTGGCTGAAAAACTATAGAGTGATAATTGTTAACCAACTTGAGGTCACCTCAGCTGAACATTAGTACCACCAAGGCATGCTTCTCTGTAACAAGAACATGCCCTTCAGACAAAGATTAATTAAATGCAAAAGTTGAAAAAGAAGGAGAGGAAGTCACAGTATAGCAAAAACTCCTAGAAGAGGAGAGGTGCCATAGGTTATAATGGCAGTGATGGTTTTCAAGATTTTTCAAAGTTGTCCTTTTGTGTGCCTTTTTTTGTCATCAAAAGAATCATATGATAAAGTTTCAAAGTGAGGAAAAGTTATTTTAAATCACCTAACTTTCCAGACAAGAACAAATGGCTTCTCAAGGGAAATCACTTTCCCCTACCTTGCAAACACTTTAGGTAATTTCAGACATTACGTGATCACAGTCAACCACTCTGAATCACAGTGGATTCAGGGTGGTGGCTGTGAGTGCTGTAACGTCTAGTTGACCCCCACCAGATGTTCACCACAGTGAATCTCTGGTGGGGGTCAAAGCTAACCATGGTTCTGGACCTACAGCTGGCTGCAGGTCCAGAACCATGATTAGTTTGGCTACGATCCGGGACAGGGCTGGCAATGGCAGCGCTTTACGTCTGCTTGCCAGTCCCGTCCGGGAATCAGGCCCTAACCACAGGACGGGGTTGGGCGCAGCAGCCTAATTGGCCACTGCACCCGCCCATTGCCCCATGGGCGGGCGGCCAAGGGAGCGGGGGGGGGCTGAGTGGCCACACGTCATGCCGTAGTCTACAGGACGGCCCGTCTGATCACGGACTGGGATCCGAGATGGATCCCGGTCCAGGGTTCAGCGTTGCGGGCCGAATGGCCCATCACATCTGAAAATCCTCTTAGTCTAATCTGAAATTATACCAAAATAATGCTCCATTTAATAAAAGATACAAGTCTTCATAATCCTCCTCCTAGCAATGGCCACGACTGTGTTTATGTGGGTGTGTGGGTTATTGCTACTAAAAATAGAGATGAAATTGTTCAGATGATAACTTTTATTGAACCAACTTCTGTTGGTGAGAATATGCAAGTTTTCAGGCCACATAGGGCTCTTCCTCAGGCATGTAGCATGTAGGCAAGGGCCCTGTGTGGCCTGAAAGCTTGCATATCCTCACCACAGAAGTTGGTCAAATAAAAGATATCATTACAACTACTTTGTCTCCATCTCTTACGTTTGGGACCAACACAGCAATTACATTCTCTCTCTAGACTGAAAATAATAGAAGCTAAGAAGTTAAGTTGATGTATTTTATTGGAACAAACTCCTGTTGGGGATAATGTGCAGGCTTTCAAGCTACACGTAGGTCTTCTTGAACAACAGCAACAGAAGATGGTCTGACAAAGGCTATTCTTTTTACTACTTTGCATCACTTACTCATATTTGGGGGCATCAGGGCAACCACAGCTATTGAAATTAATAGGCTCACAGCCACTGGCCTTAATACATACAGAATTGTACCCTCTGCCAAAGTGCTCTTGAAAAAGTAGTTAATGTATTGTGTGGTGCATGTCAAGTGAGATACTGTACTTGATTATAATGGACTTAAATGAAGCTGTCAACCAGATGTAGCTGAACAAGTTTCTTATAGTGCTATACAGGTTTCTTAACCTTAGAAATCCTGATAGATGTGTTCAGATTGTGACTGAGACCATTCAGGGACACTTTCATGGGAGTGCCAGATATGATGCAAAAGTGCTATGTGAAAAGAAAATTACCAATGATTCTCATATCCCACCCTTCCCTCAAAGGCTCAGGGCGGCTTACAAAAATAAAAAGGGTATATAAACTTAAAGCAAACATATATAAAACATATAAAAAACATTTAAATAAACAACCTTTATGCTGTGAGATCTCAGGTCATTGTAAAAGCCACATTTGGTGGCTCTTACAATGACCCAAGATCTCACATCATAAAAAGGGAATAGTACATTCACACATTACAAAAATTGTGGAATTATAATACCTGATATTATCTCAAGTTATTATAATAGCCCATTTTGTAATGTGTGAAGGCAGCTAGCGAGAAGGGTAAATTCCACTAATCACAGGGAACCTACTAATTTCTCTGTGAGAGATGGAGACAAAGTAATTCAGGGAATATTTTTAATTGGACCAACTGTACTTGGTGAGGTTATGGTAGATTTTGG
This sequence comes from Sphenodon punctatus, assembly GCA_003113815.1. Taxonomy (NCBI): domain Eukaryota; kingdom Metazoa; phylum Chordata; class Lepidosauria; order Sphenodontia; family Sphenodontidae; genus Sphenodon; species Sphenodon punctatus. The sequence goes on along the minus strand of QEPC01011006.1, from coordinate 657,116 downwards.
ACTACACGTTGTCAGCACCTTGTTGGGGCCACCCCTGGGAAGAGGTGCCAGGCATGAGGTAATCCATTACCTCTCTGATTAACAAAGCCCTGCATGACTCCCTATTGGCTACCTGGAATATTTAAGGGGCACACAGGAAGCAGGGAGTGTCTCTACAACACAGGTACTGCCTAGCACAGTCTCTGACCAGAGTCTCTCAACACTCCAGCCTTCCAGGTCTCCAGTCCTCTGTTTCTGCCCAGGTACCCCCATCTCCAGTGGTATCGCCTGTTTGGCTCATGGCCTTCTGAGCTCCCTAGGCTGTGAGGACTTGGCCCTCATGCCTGGCACCTCTTCCCAGGGGTGGCCCCAACAAGGTGCTGACAATGTGTAGTCCAAAATCTACCATAACCTCACCAAGTACAGTTGGTCCAATTAAAAATATTCCCTGAATTACTTTGTCTCCATCTCTCACAGAGAAAGGGTCATGGAGCACCAGTGGCAAAATAAGCAGGGAAGCTACCCAAAGAACCCTGAGGGCCCAGGTTCAAGCCCTGCTCCTGTTGGGACACAGGACCTTTCTTCAGGCATACAGGTCAGAACTAGTTCAAAAAGCTAAAAATATAGTTCTGACTTGTTATATGCCTGAGAAAGGCCCTGCATGGCCCAAACGTTTTCATAATCTCACAATAGCCCAATCACATGCCCAACTGGCAGCAAAAGGTCCACTTGTCGTGCTCCCCTCAAAAGAAGGAGTAATGACCAGGTTTTTTTTTTGCTGGCTGGGCAGCTTCAAGTTAATTACAGCTGGCTGCCACAGACAGTGGCTGCTGTGGCGTGAATATGGAAGCACCTGGCCCAGGTTACTGGGTAACCAGGCATGGGCGCAAAAGTGTCTCATAAGGTGAGAATGGCAGATCTGGCTTTAAAAAGCCAGAATGAGTGCCCAGCCCCAGTTGCAGGACAGGAGCAATTACAAGCAGCATGAGGACTCCGCCCCCAAGGCTGCAGCCTTTCTCAGCAACCTTTTCTGCTGCCACCTCCCTTCCTCATGAGGTGTCTCACAGGGGATAGGTAGAATGCCTCTCCGGGCTTGCACCAAGGCAGAAGAGTGAAGCAGCCCCTTGGAGCCTCGAGGGATTGGGAGACAGGTAAGCTCATTAGGGAGGCTTACCCTTACAGCCTCCAACTTCGGGTGTTTAGCCAGTGCATCCTCAGGCAGCAGCATGCCCCAGGAAGCGTGGCCCCTTAAGGTCCCTGGGGCATGTCCTCATGGTGCATGGAGGGGAGCTTTTACCTGATCCGGGCGGAACCCCCCCTCCCGCCTTAGATGCTGGTGGGGGTAGGGTCTCCCTCTGTGGCACCCCCTCTCTTGGGGACCACCTGGGGAACAGATGCTGGGCTGTCAACACTGAAGTCCCAGACATACCCCTCAGCCTAATCCAGCCACTCCCCCACTCACCTTAGAGCTTCAGCAATGGGGAACCAGGCCAGGAACCTGCTGGAATGGCTGGTGGGTGGGTCACAAGCTCTTAATTGTGAAGGAGGCTGGGTGGAGGAACACAGCTCAGTCTCCTGGGAATTTCCCTCTGGTTCACCATATAATAAATAATAATAATAATAATAATAATAAATTAATTAATAAAGCAAAGAGGTTAGAGGTCCCCTCAATGGGGGGGAGGGGAAGTTGATCTGCCACCACCACCACCACCAAGTCCGAGTCAAATGGGGATTTTGGACTTTTCTGGGCTCAACCCATCAGGAGGTTGTCTTCTGGGATCGATTCAAGGTGTTGGTAATGACCTTTAAAGCCCTAAATGGTCTGGGCCCTGCCTACCTGCAGAACGGCCTCATACCCTGGACTGTGGTATGACCCTTGTGGTCAGCTGGGGATGCCCAATTCGAAGTCCTCCAGGTTTCCCTGATGGTGACGATGGGGAGGGTGTTCTTGGTGGCCGCATCTAGGCTGTGGAATTCCTTCCCGACGGCGGCCCACTTGGTCCCAGACTGCTCCTCCTTTTGGAGACACTGTAAGACCTGGCTGTTTCATCCCACCTTTGGGGAGGGAGACGTGGGGGGGGGGGCGAAGGGATTTGATTTTGATTTCCACTCTTTTTAGTATTTTATGGTTTTAATAATTTTTTAGCTGGTATTTTGTATTGGTTGTCTTATTGTACAATTGTTGTATGCCACCCTGAGCTGCTATTGTGCAGGAGGGTGCAGGATAAAAAACTCTTAAATAAATAAATAAATAAAATAAATGACGAATCCAATGCCGGTGCCAGGCACAGGACACCAAGGCGGAGGTCGCCAGTGCCACCCGCAGACAGTGGGCGGACAAGGTCCGATGTCTGGCAGTGGTATGAGAAGGAGAATGGATTCACAGCCTGCAAGGTAAGGCATGGGGGCTGGAACAACAGGGAATGGATTGCCCTATGACCTGTTAGGAAGTCCCCTGCAGAGAGGGATTGGCCATGGTCACCCACCAACTTGTGGAGACAGAATGCAGGCACCAAACAGGGCTTGACAGACCATTGGTCTGACACAGTATGGCACTTCTTATGTTCCTATCTTATTATGTTCTTTAGATTTGCGACAACAGATTTAAGAGGGCAAGCCACGGAGCCACATTGAGGCTGATAGTCCATATTGAGAAGCTCCATGGCAAGAAAGTGAGGCGGCATGACTCTGGCGTGGCCATGAAGCTGGAGCATCAGCACCAGAAGAAGGGGGGGAAGGCACGCCAGAAGGGACACCATCAAAGCCCTTCTCCCTCCTCCAGCTCTGATGTGGAGTCCCCAGCCCCGGGAGTCTGCAGTTGCAAGGGCCTTTCGGGCCAAAGTGGAGAGGTCTACCCAGGACTTTGTGGATGGCCTATGACTGCATGAAGCCACCATGGAGAACCGCCTGGTGGTAAAGTTCCAGGAGCTTGAGGTTGAGAAAAAGAAGGTGGAGGCGTACTCCCAGTACGTCTCCACCAAGATGGACAATCTGGAACTGTACCACCAGTCGGTCTCCAGGTGGCATGAAGCCGCGGCAGGGGGCATGGAGTTTGTCTTGGCCTAGGGCTATGAAATGTCCACCCCTCGATCCTGTGCTGCGCCCCGGCTTTTGCCTTTCCCCCCTGTTCCGGGGGACAGGCCCAAAGACTTGTAGATCCCTAAGTTAAAAGTTTCCTTTCTTTTTATATATGTTTGGTTTTGGTTTTATAATGTTGTTGTTGTTGTTGTTTAAAAATTGTTCATAAAAGTTATATTAGTTGTTACGAGCTTTGCTTGACCTGTTGTCCAATCTTTTATCCCTCTGTGCTGAAGTTCTGGCAGGTGACAGAATCTCACACAGCTTGTCGATCACTACCAGCAGCACGTGGCACCACATGTAGTGTACTAGGTATTAACCCAAAGATGTGCCAGCAGCAGGGTCTCAACTTGCAGACAGCCCCCCAGGAGGGGCAGGGCTTGTGTCTGTGTGGGTGTGCCAGAGAGAAAGAGACACAGGCTCATGGGCAGTGGGCAGCAGGCAATGGGTGCTGGTGGTCAGAGGGGCTTTTTTTCAGCAGCTAGCTTCAGCGGGCATCCGCATGTGGGTGCGGAGGAGTAGGCTGGTGGGGGTGGGGCAGGCCAGCGTGCGGACACTGAGCTTCTGGATTAAGTGGAATGGAATGACAGTCCCCAGTGACTGGAATGATGGTCCCAGAATCTCGTTGATGGTTCCTGGGATGGGCGGGCATGACTGATTCAGGTACAGTGGAATGACAGCCTAGGGGAGTTGAATGATGTCCCTAGAATTAGTGCATGGTTGGGCACACTTTATTCAATCATGCGATAGGTGGTAGCAGGTACAGGAATGCACAAAGATAGGCAGGCACATATAATACGTTGTGTGTTATTATTTTTTCCATCTCATTCTGGTAGGTTTGATGGTGGATGTGGTCACAGATGAGAGCTCTCGCTGGTTCTGGCAGGTGGCAGGCAGCTTGAGTGGGATACACCTCTCCCCCTCCACCCCCATCTCTCTTGTTCTAGCGGGAAGCCTCTCTCTCTCTCTCTCTCTCTCTCTCTCTCTGGCCATATAGTGCAGGTGACAGCATGGGTGGGATCGTGTTTGTCTCTCCTTCTAGCAGTGGGGAGACTTTCTCTCTCTCTCTCTCTTATTTCTCTCTTTCTCTCTTTCGCCATGAACAGCAGGTTGCTAACGCGTAAAGAAAAGGTGAAATGACAGCGCCCCGTGAGTGGAATGACAGGGCACAAGAACCCTGAGGGTGGGTCCTGGCCTGGGGCTAGAGTGGCAGCAGCTTCTAGATATTGGACACAGCCCTCCCTGCCAGTAACGTAGGCTGCAGAAACCTGACGGTGGGTCCTGGGGCTGGAGCGGTTGCTGTTTCTTGATGCTGCTGAATGACGGACCCCAGATTAGAACCCTGAGGGTGGGTCCTGGGGGTAGGGTGGCAGCTTCTAAATATTGGACAGCCCTCCCTGCCAGTAAAATAGGCCCCAGAACCCTGATGGTGGGTCCCGGGGCTGGAGTGGCTGTTTCTTTATGCTGTGAAATGACACGCCCAAGAACCCTGAGGGTGGGTCCTGGCCTGGGGCTAGAGTGGCAGCCAACTTCTAGATATTGGACACAGCCCTCCCTGCCGGTAATGTAGGCCCCAGAACCCTGACAGTGGGTCTTGGGGCTGGAGTGGCTGCTAGGGATGGGCGAGCGCGGTTCAGAAGTTCGGAGTTCGGACCGAACTCGACCAGTTCCGAACCGAACCGATTTTTCGAACCGAACTGAATTTCCAAACTTGGCTCTGTTCGCCCATCCCTAAAAGATAATATTCCATTTAGTTCAATGTGGTTTGAATTTCTGAACTTTGTTTGGAAGTTCAGAGTTCAGACTGAACTCAAATAGTTCGGTCAACTGAACTGAACTTCTGAACCGAACCAAATTTCCGAACTGAACAGAACTGAACTGAATTTCTGAACTCAATTTTGTTCGCCCATCCCTAGTGGCTGCTTCTTTGGAATGACAAGTTCCCGTGAGTGGAATAACAGGCCCAAGAACCCTTAGGGTGGGTCCTGGGGGTAGAGTAGCAGCTTCTGGATATGGACAGCCCTCCCTGATGGTAACGTAGGCCCCAGAACCCTGACGGTAGGTCCCAGGGCTGGAGTGGCTGTTTCTTGACGCTGTTGAATGATGGCTCTCTTTGAGTGGAATGACGTCCCCATAACCCTGAGGGTAGGTCCTAGGGCTAGAGTGGCAACTTCTGGATATTGGACAGCCCTCCATGCCGGTAACGTAGGCCCCAGAACTCTGACAGTGGGTCCCGGGGCTGGAGTGGCTGTTTCTTGACTCCATGGAATGACGTCCCCATAACCCCAAGGGTGGGTCCTAGGGCTAGATGCAGTGGCACAGCAGAGACAGCATTAAAAGCATTAACAGTAGCAGCAGACATTGGATTGCCCAGAGGCAGCATTGGCAGCAGGAGCAGACATTGGATTGCCCAGGCACAGAACCTGGGGAACAGCAGAGACGACATTGGCAGGATTTGCATGTGCACTACACCCATGGAGCCAAGCCAGGATGGTAGCAGACACTGGATTGCATGGGCACATTTGGATTTGCCAGAGCAGAGCGCCCACGGACCAGCAGACAGCAGAAGCGGGATTACCAGGCAAGTTGGGCACATCACCCAGGGTTGACAGGGTGAGCAGACAGGCGCCTTGGCATGAGAGGCAGGTGGGCTGAAACAGACTTTGAGCTTGGTGGCAACCTGGGCGGGCAGACAGGCAGTGTGGCATGAGAGGTGGGCAGGCAGGCTGGGGCAGTCTTTGAACCTGGAGGCAACCTGGGAAGGCAGACACTGGCACCTTGGCATGAGGTAGGCAGGCGGGCTGAGGCAGGCTTTGAGCTAGGCAACCTGGGCGGGTAGACAGGCAGCGTGGCATGAGAGGCAGTAGGGAAGGCAGACTGGGACCTTGGCAGGGCACTCAGATAGGCTGCCAAAGACCGTGCAGCGTGCATGAGAGAGAGACCCAGTCAGATAGGCGGGCCAAGATCTAGCTAGAGGCCGGCTGGCAGACTTACAGTTTCCCAATGCCACCATGCATCATAAGGTCAGTCAGACCTCATACTAGATGGCGTCTGAGGCCATCTAGTATGAGAGAGAAAGAGGGGGGGGGTCAGGCTTCAGGCATTGGGAGGGAGGGACAGCACCTCAGCAGCACAGCAGCAGTAGACCAGATTGAGGAGGAGGAGCCCCCCTGTCCCAAGACTGCCCCTGGCATGGGATGGCATATGCCACTGCACCATCAATCCTTATCCAGGGGCAGCTTGGGGAATCCCAGCAACGGAAGGTTCACCTTAATGAGCAGCAACTGCTCCACCAACTTGGCCCCTAGTCTCAGGCAGTGTGGGGAGCAAATGTCCCCTGCCATGGAGAACACCCGCTCACTGGGGACACTGGTTGGTGGGCAGGACAGGATACCCTTGGCCACTTTCGACAGGGCCGGCCACACATTGGCCTTGCCAGCCCAGTAGGCAAAGGGATCGCTGCTGGGATCGATACAGGGCTCCTCCACAAGGTATGTTGCCACAGCTGCTGAGGTGCCGTCGTACTCCCTCTCGTAGCTCTGACTGGACAACACCTCCACCACTTCCCTCAGCCACACTGCTTGCTCTATTGTGCATGGTGCCCCAGAGTGGCCTGCACACAGGCTGGGCTGCTTCTGCTGCTGACACCAATAGGGGTGCTGCTGCTGCTGGTGCTGCTACCACTAGGGCTGGGAGCAGGGATAGACCCACCTGGCTGAAAGTGGTGGCTGCTCCCACTCCCACCATCCCCAGGGGCATTCTTCTGCATAGCCCGCTCTGCCTCCCAGACCCTGTCCACCAGCTCACCCTTCTGGAGGCCATAGAGCACTGTCTCATGTGCCATGCTGCCCTTGACCCTGGGGTCCAGCATTGTTGCCAGGACATGTTGCTCCCACTGCAGGAGCTCATCAAAAGTTAAAAATGCACCCTCAGCCCTGCCTTCAGCTTCCATGCCAGGTCAAGTGCCTCACTGGACAGCTTCCTGCCCTGAGGGCCACAATCCTGCCCCCCAAGAATCTCATCCAGCCTCCTGTGGAGACTATGGACCAGAAGGGTAACCTGGCTGAGGGGGGCGATGGAGCTGCTTACGGTCTCCGTCATGGCCAGGAACGGTATCAGCATGAAGACCGTGTGAGCCAGGATCTCCCATTCTGCCCCATCATAGCCTGGAGGTGCCCCGCTGTCCATCACCAGTTGAACCTGATGCAGGGCGGCTTTCTGCTTGAAAATCTGCTCGAGCATCAGGAAGGTGGAATTCCACCGTGTGGAGACATCCTGAATGAGCTGGTGCACTGGGGAGCCTTGCTCAGCCTGCTTCTCCTGGAGGAGCTTGCTGCCCTTCATGCTCAGGTTGAAGAACCCCGCCAGCTTCCTCCCGTGCTTGATCAGGGAGCTAAGGGTGCCTGCCCCAATTCCCTTATCCCCCAAGCCCAGAGCATCCCTGACCACCAGGTGAAGAGTGTGTGTGGCGCAAGGGATGCTGGTGAAGCCCCCATCATGGACTGCCTTCAGTATATTGGCCACCTTTTCCGTCACCACACACCCCCTGGTAAAGGGTGCGCCTGGCATGATCCACTCCCTCACCATGGTGATCAGGGCTGCCTCGATGTTCCTGGTGGTGCGGGGGTTGTCCATGACTTGTGCTTGAAGCAGGGTTGACCTATACCCTGCTTCGGGACCCCTCCTGCCACTCCCCAAAGCTGCCTCCGGGTCCTGCCACTAGTGTGCTGTTACTGCCAGGAAGGCATGCTGGGCATTCCTGGTGGACCACAGGTCAGTGGTGAAGTGGACAGTAGCCCCCCAAGCCCCTGTCAGCTGCTCCCTCACCCGCTCCTTCAAAGCCCTGTACAGCTCTGGCACCGCATTCTGACTCAGGGTGGTGTGGGACGGCAGCTTAAACTGGGGGGCCTGGAACCCAATCAGCCACTTGAAGCCCATGTCCTCTACAATGGAGAAGGGCTGCCCATCCAGCGCAATCATTTCACCCAACAGGCACCTGGCTTTCTCTTGAAAGCCACGCCGCCCTCCAGCTGCCGATGGCCTTGGCAGCTGCCCCCACCCCAGCTCCTCTGTGGTGGACTGATGCTGCTGTGAGGCTCCTGCTGCTGTTCTTCCCCCCTAGCAGGAATACTGCTCCTGCTGCTAGAGGCAGCAGTTGGTGCAGGATGCTTGCCCGCTGAAGGAGGCGGGTGACTGGCTGCTACAGTCGGGAACCCATTGGCATCCACTTCCCCTGCCTTTCCGCTTAGCAGCAGAGTGCTGTGTCATGATTTTAAAAATTTATTTATTTTATTTATTTAAAATTTATATCTCGCCACCTCCTGCCCTCAGGGCAGCCCGGGGCGGCGAACAACATTCAATAAAAACAATACAAAATTTAAAAAACAATTTAAAAATACAATATGTGGGGATTTCAGGTGTCTCACCATGGCACTTTCCCCAAGATTGGTGAGCACCTGCCCACGTTTCACCACCTTATTGCACACAGTGCACTGCACCTCCCTGGGATCATCCGCCCGCACCAGCTTGAAATGTGCCCAGACAGAGGATTTCCCCCCCTCCTGCCTTCTGGCCCACCCCAGGTGATGCACTGCTGCTTCCAGCGCTGCTGAGAGGGGCAGAACATGGTGGCGATGACACAGCTCTGGGAGGAGGGACAGCCTGAGCCATCACCTCAGCTCCAGATGTCTCCTCTGCGGGATTAGTGTCTTCTTCTGCCTCACTGTCCTCAATCACTGTGGTGTCCTGTGAAGGGGAGTACTGGGACCCTGAGGCTTGACTTCCCACCATGCTAGTGCCACTCTCCTCCCTGTGCCCCCTAAAGCTGCTACTGCTGCTGCTGCTACTCCTCTCCCTGCTGCCATTTCCCGGGGATCGGGCCCTGCCTCTAGCAGCCAGGGTGGGATCCACCAGCCCTGGACTGCTGGGGATCACCTCAACAATAGAGGACATTGGTGGCCCTGGAGGAACATCGGAAGCAGCACCTGCTCCTGCAGCAGCAGAGACATCTGCAACCTCATGTCCTGCAGGCCTTCCAGTGCCCTGTGTGGCACTGGAGGATGATGACAGGAGGCACCGCCGGATCACCCCCAGACTAGTGCCACTGCTGCTGGGAGCCTCTGAGCCCTGTCTCCCAAAATTATGCCTGCGAAGCTTGGGGCGTGGTGATGGGCTCTGGATGCTGCTGCTACGTGCTGTAACACCGCTGGCATGGCCCCTACCCCTATCACCTCTGCCACGTGCCCCATTGCCTACCTTACGGGCAGCAGACCGGCCTCTCCTACTTCCCTTCTCCATGTCTTCCAACAAAAATGCACACCATTTTTTTTTATATATATATTTGTTTTTTATTCAAATGTTTATAATATTTTCTACACTAACTCTAACTATAGTATTATAGTTAGGGTTATCTATGTAAGTAAATATTATATCTAAAGGCCTAATCCTACAAACACACTCTAAAATATCAAAACTGAATAACTAACTACACAATAACACTATCTCTATCTATATAACTAAGCTAACTCTTCTACATCTATCTATCTATCTATCTATTCAATATTACACAGGGATGGAGGGGGGGACGGGACACAAAGAACACAGGGAGGGGTACAAAACTGAAATTAAACCTAAATCAATCTAATAGTCCTACTCTAAATAAATCCAAAAACACGAGAAGGGAATCAGGGATGGAGGAATATATAGAGGGAGAGTGAAAGGATTCAATGGAGGGCAGAGGAAGAACACAGGGAAGGGTAAAAAATAAAAATAACACCTAAATCTATCTAATATAATTTAAATAAATGATAATATGGAGGTAAATGGGTTGGATGGGTGAAATAGGAGGAGGATTGCAATGGATTGGGGAGCTGGGAGGTCCACAAACTTCTGGGAGAGGGAGCCTTCTGAAAACGCCTGCTGTCAGGAACAGTGACTTGCTCAGAAGGTGTTGAAAGGGGGGAGGGCAATGAGTTTTGTTACTTGCTGTGCCCACCTCACCTCAAACCCCATTGGCTCCGTGCAGCTTAGTTTGTGGCCAATCGCAGCCTGCAAAGCCAGTGGTCTGAGGAGAAAAGGGATGGTGATTGGGCAGGCTGGCTGCTACTCCAAGCCTCTCCACCCCTGGTGCCTGGAAGTCTGCTCCCTCAGCTGACTCTCTCTCCCTGTCACGTTTTGCCTTCCAGTGACATGTTTTTGCTGCCCGAACTTATCCGAACTCGTTCTGAACCGACCGAACTGTTTGGTCGTTTCAGAGTTCAGTATTCGGTTCGGTTCGGTCGGTTTGGGTTGGAGTTTGGTGATCCGAACTGGCTGAACTCCGAACTTCCGAACCGCGTTTGCACATCCCTATAATCCTGTAAACACTTAACCCCACAGTCTAGTGGGGCCCTGCTACACATGCATAAAGTTAACTCCTCATCCATCCATTCACTCCCTTTCATCTTGTATAATAAGTTTGAGGTTTTCCCCCCTGCAGAATCCCCTTTTCTATGAAGCTGATCATAGGCCAAAACAAACACTTCTCCTAAACCAAAAGACAACAGACAGGAGTTAGAATTAAAAGAGAATTTAAAAAAGAGCAACAATAGTTATGAATTCAACATGGGCATGAGATTTTAAAAGCATGTAGCAAAGGAGAAACCTCTGCCACCCACGCTTTACAATCTTCAATGTGTGCTAATATTTTCCAGATGTGGGTTGGGGCTGGGTCCAGAGTTAGGCTGGCTATTACAAACCTGTGTTTTGGAAGCATCTTCTCAACAGTTTAAGGGAAGCAAAATATTTCAGAAAAAGAAGTAGAATGAGGAGTACTAACTTCCCTTAATTGGAATGTTAAACCCTTTCCAGTTGACCACATTTACCAAACATATACAAAATCATTTCCTGTTATTGCTGGCTTATTTTTTAGGTTGTGTTTGACTGCTTACAGGAAGGTTATGGCACAGAAGGTGGCCAGTTACAATTCCCCAATGTATACAAGAGCAGTATGTTGTTTATAAACAAATATACCCTGTGACTATTCATCAGGCATCAGTTCCCACTAGAGTACGGCTGAAACAATCTATTCAGTGTATCACTACTCTTCATCAGGCTCTGGCTTGAGTATCTAGGAAATACACAGAGAGAGAAATCCTTAAAAAAAACAAAAAAACCACTCAAGTGTCTGTCTTATAGGGTGAAACCCAAGTCTCTACTTCCTGTTGCAGGAGCAAGCAGAGAACACCACTGCAGATGTTTCACGTTCACAAACCATTCTTTGTTGCTACTCTAATCTATGAATTGTAGTAGTCACCACTGTATTGCTGGGTATAGTCCCCCTTTTAAGGAACCAGACTTACAATTCTCTTCAATAACAGTAACTTGATTCCACACGGCCTTTCAACAGTTTCACCAACACTTCCCTGTTGGCTACAGGGGTGAGTGATTGGGGGTTAATGGCACAGTGGCCATCAGGCGATATTGCCCCAAACATATGGTGAGGAGCAAAGAAAGAAAGGTAAAACCCATGACAAGGCTAAAAACATGCCAAAACTAGATGTGCCTCAAAAGGGAAGCTAAAAAATAAGGAACCACTCAATAGCAGTGGTGGCTCCCCCCGCAGGACTTTTGGGGCACTGTCCCCCAAAGCACTGCGGGGGGGGGCACTGCAAATTGTTTTTAAAAAAACAAAAACAACCGTGCCGCTTATGACAGCTACAGCAGCCTCTGAGCTGCAGCAGAGGCTGCTGTAGCTGTCACTGTTGTTCTTCTCCCTTTGGGGACCCACTTCCAGAGGAGTGGGTCCCAGAGGAGTGGGTCCCCGAAGGGACAAAAAGGCTGAGCTGGTCAGTTGCCCAAACAGCGTTTTCCTATGGAAAACGCGATTTGGGCGGCTGAGCTCCTCCGTCCGCAGCACGTATGGGATGTGCTGTGGAGGGAGGGGCTATCCTTTCCATTGCGCTCAATGGACACAATGGAAGATCTCGCCAGGACGGTCACGCTAACAGCCCTGGCGCGATATCTTGGTCGGGAGATTGAGGGGCAGGGAGCAGTGTGCATGCGCACTCCTCCCTGCTTCAGCCGCACATGCAGCCTGGAGGCTCACTGTCCGGAGAGCTCACAGCTCTCTGAACAGCGTGCCTTCCCGCTGCCGCTTTCCTGTGCTTCCCGCTACCATTGCTTCTCCCCCCCATCTGCCACTCAGAGCGGGGGGGGGGGGGGCGGGCGGGGAGAGCTGAAAGGCAGCAACATGGGTTTTAAAAAAATTATTATTATTTTTAAAATTGCCCGCACGTCCTGGTTCCATGGGGACACATGGGCAATTTTAAAAAAAGCTAAACGCCCCCCCCCCACCTGCAGCCGGGGACCGCCACCACTGGAACTCCAGGAGCAGGTAAGAGTACTGATCCCTCCCTCCCCCACCCTGTACCCAACCTCCCCCCCTCCCCACGGCCACCCCTCCCCCATTCCCAGCCCAGTATCTCCCAATTCAATGTGGGGGAGGGATTCTTCATTGAATTGGGAGATACTTGGCTGGGAATGGGGGAGGGGTGGCTGGGGAGGACTAGTGCACATAATGCTGCCTTAAAATGGCTTGCTTTGCTTGCTCTGTATTTGCATGATGACATTTTGTAAATTTGTGGGTCCACTGGTTGTGTGGCTACTCTTTTTTTAAAATGGTCCCTTCGTTGTTTCACTGCTGCTCCCTGCTGCTGCAAAGTAGTTTGTGTGGACACGCATTGGCTTCCAGGGTTAAGTTGTGGCTGCTGGGGATGGGGAGTGAGGGCCACATTGGGGGGGGGAGTTGGAATGTGGTTTTTGTTCACTTGATGTCATGATGTGGAGTATTAAATGCTGCAAATGTGATGCTTCTGATAAAACTGAGCTTTTGAAATCCTGAGATGTAAATTGACAGTCTGGTGATCTTAGGAAGTTATGTGTGTTCACAATGCTGGAAATTTGGTGCTTTGGAAATCCTGAGATGTAAATTGACAGTCTGGCGATCTTAGGAAGTTAGATGTGTTCACAATGCTGGAAATGTGATGTAACTGTGAGTCTGGTGATTCATGGGCCTTGAAATCCGCCCCCCCCCCCCCAACACACACACACGCAACAGAGGGCAAGAATACTGCTTCAGAAGGGACTTCTGAAGCAGGGATTGGGGTCCCCTTCAACATACATGCAGCAAGTCCCTTCTTTCTGAAGCAGTATTCTTAACCTCTGCTCTGTGTGTGTGTGTGTGTGTGTGTGTGTGTGTGTGTGTGTTTGCTAAAACTGCTTGTAAGTGAAGTTTAAGGTGGTCTGCCTTCTTTTAAACCTGGCAGAGGAGGTGATTATAACCTGCCTAACCTAACTGGAATTGTTTGATTAAGTAATATAATAACCCTTGGAACTCCTTGCTGCTGGGTTATGCCACCTACCATTGCCCTGGCTCCACCGACCGTTGCCCTGGCACCACCTACCATTGCCCTGGCTCCACCCACCATAGCCTGCTGGCCTTACTGCCCCTCCAACCTCAAAACCCACCAGCCGCCCCTGCTCAATAGCCTTCAGAAAATTAAAAAGTGCAGTAAAACCAGTCTTGTTGCCCAGAAACAGAGCAAAGCTGACAGGGTCAGCAGGTAAAACCCATAACAAGGCTAAAAACACACCAAAACTAGATGCACTGCAAAAGGGAAACTAAAAACTGTGGACAGGGAGTAGCAGCAGGAAAGTGAACTCACAGCCCTAGGCAGAAAGGTGGGAGAAGCCCAAGGACAACACTATCCACTATCCAAACACAGGCACAGTTCTGGCAAAAGGGACCACAGCGAAGCCCAAAGGTGGAAAGACAAAGCTCCGGGTCAGAAAAAGGGTCTCATACTGGGAGCAAAACACGTAGTCCTACTTGGGGTGCTCTGGGATGGAGTAACACTTGGCAGCATATTGCAGAGACAGCTGCAGGGCAGCTGAGTGGAGGTTCAGGGGCCTCAATATACAAACTATGCATGGGTGAGGTGAGAAATGCTTCTGTCACAGATGGAAGTCCTGGTGATGGAGAGGGTCCAGCTTCTACAGAATAGAGGGTCTTGTAGAGCCATAAATGATGATGGAGGCATAATCCAACTTGGAGCGCACAAGGGCCCAATACAGCTGCAGCAGACACTGGGGGTTGACACCCCAGGAGGGAGAAGAGACAACCCAGAGAACATTCAGTGCCTTCTCGCACTTGACCCGTAGCTGATGCACGTGGTGCCTAGAGCATGCTTACTGGGGTGTGGGACTCCTCCTAGAGCCCCCCTCCTGCCTTTGGCTGGCTCACCCAGGGGAGCAGCAGGAGGGAGGACTCAGAGGAAGGAGGAGCAAGGAGACACAGGCATTCCTCGCAGGGGACTGTTGGCTCCCCCTGCCTCTCTGCACATGTCCTGTGCCAATTAGCTGGCTGGCAGCAGCCACTAAACCCTGACTGCACAGGCAAAGAAGCATGGGAATCAAGCCAGACTTCTGTACCTGCACATTGAGGGCTTAATGGCAGCCACCTCAGCTAAGTGATCAGCGGCAGCGTGAGGTGCGGCAGCGGCGGAGAAGGCAAGCAGGGCAGTGCTGCACAATGCTGCCCACAACTTGGGAAGCGGCAGGAGAATGAGAGGGGTATCCACCCTGATGCCCCCAGGGAGGATCGTCCCCTGTTAGGTGAACCTCTGGGGGAAGGGAGTTCCAAAGCTGTGGAGCAGCCACCAAAAACACCTCCCTGCATGCCTGGGATGTCTGGACCTGGGCCAATGACGGAACTTGCAGGAGGGCACTCTCGGTTGATCTTTGAGGCTGCAGGGGGACATAAGGAGGAAGACGCCGGTCATTTAGATACATAGGGTACAGACCATTTAGGACTTATAGGTCAAAACCAGCACTTTGAAATGTGCCTGGAAGACCATTGGCAGCCAGTGCAGACTCTGAAGCACTGGTGTTATGTGCTCATGATGACCCACCCCCATAAAAAGGGTTTGCAGGAGTCTCCTGGACAGTCTAGGAATTATGCTGTGTCCAGGGCATTCTCTATCCTTAACCATATATAATGCCCGGGAATTTCTCAAAATGTATCAGCTAAGCTCTTAAAAGGGTGGCGTGCATTGGAAAATGCACAGGCTGTTGCTAAAAGCAGTGAGGAATAGAGAGAAACTCATGGAAGTCTCCAAGTCACTGATCAAATGTAACAATGTTGATGAAATATCAGGAGTAGGCAGTCAAGAGACTAAAACAAACAAATAGATGAACACAGCTCTTACCCATACAACCACCTTGAGAAAATGTAGGGGGTTCTGTAAAGTACATCAGAAGCAGAATGCTTGCTAGAGTGTCAGTCAGACCACGTCTAACTCAGTTGGCACTTCTTGTGTTCTTATGTAAAGGAAGCACTAATTTTTATTAGCTCAAGCCATGAAGAAATTATGCTCTATAGAGCACTTATTAAGTGCCTATCAAAGGACATGGCACAGGAAAATGGAGGCGTGAAGGGAGGGCTACCAATGTGACACTTAAGTAATTGAACTGTATACAGGGATTTTCTACAAACAATCTGGCAGCCCTACTCACACAATAGTGACCAAACTGTCTTATCCCAGAATACATTGGACTCAGTGTAAAACCAAGGATGGACTAACTGACAGCTGTCAGGTTCTGCTTGTTGCAAAGTCCATGGAGATGGTGCAGAGAGCATTCTGCATGTCATCTGTAAAAAGAGTGCATATTCATATTTTGAGCTTGGATATAAGAGGCTCCTCAAACACCATACTTGCCCATTGCTTGCCGCCTGGCATTACTTGAATATAGGTTTACATTAAAATAGCCATTAACCTGTAGGAAAAGAGAAAAAACGAAAAAACAATACAACAGCAATAAACACACCCACACCCACACCCACACGCACACACACACACACAAGCCCCAATCAAAGGCTGTTGCTTCCTCCACTAAAGTCATCCCACCTCCGCCTCCCCCCACTCCCCTGTAGCTGCAGAGAATGTTCAGGCACAGAGGAACATTGCTGAATATTTAGTGGCAGCTTTAGGAAAGTCACCTGTATTTGAAATGCTTAACGTGGCATCCTTTTGGAGCCTCTGTGCTAAACAAATGGCTGCATTAACATTAGCTTTGGCCATATTTTGAATGTAAATGCAGCACTCTTCGGTGAAGATTAAAATGTTAACTGATTTTAAAGGCTGCACGGTACCTTCTTGAGGCAGCAGATCTTTAATAGAAATACACTTTAGAAATGTATTTGTCACAGCAAAGGATCTGATGACATTAGAAGCAAGCAAATAGTAAGAGGCACATGACTTTTTACTAACTGCTTTGCTAAAGGACTGGTTTGCTCTTCTGAAATGAAATCTGGGGCTTGGAAATCTTTAGCAAATTTTAACCTTTCTAAAACATGTAGGTATTTAAACAGATTGTCTGGGCCATTTTTGCTAATCATATTTCCACTAACTTCAATGCGAGTTGACTGTTCCTCTTTCCACCTCTTGGGTAGAGCTACCCTACCTCCCCTTTAAAAGAGGATGCTTATGAATACATGGTGCAGGGCTGCATTGGTTCCAGTGCAGCCTGGCTGCAACATTTATTGTTTGTAAGAATTCTCTTTTACAGGGCAGGTATGATTGATAACCCTACTCCTGGGAATCTGCTCTATAACTGTGATTTTTATTTCCTCTCAAGCTTTGGAATTTAGCTAAGAAACACAAATTCAAGTTGCCAAAAAGGACTAAAATCATGTCAATGACTGATGACCGGTTGACTGAATGTAGACTAAGCACCATGTTTATCTTCTAATAAGAGTATAAGGACCATCCAGTGAGTAAGATGATAGTCTTGAATGTGGGACAAGTTATTTCAATTATATGCTCCAATACAAACTCTTTGTGCAACTGATAGGACAGTCCTCAACCACTGAAATCAATGGGTGTTCTGCTACAGACTTCAGGATTGCACCCTGAGTAAGGCTGTTTTTAAACGGGCATGGCTGGGGGGGGGGTGGTCCACGTGAGTAGTGGTACAACCAATCATGTGATCTGGGTGGAGCAACCACGGACTGCCTACCCACGTTGGGTAAGTGGGGAGGGATTCAAATGGGCAGTGGCCAGGGAGGTCATGGCCCCCCCATCCCTCCACCCACCCACCCACCCCAGACCACAGTTCAAATGGATAGCCAGTCCAGCAGCAGGGTTCAGAACTGCCCAGCCCCCACATCAACACACCTCCACTATATGACATGAAAGCATGGCAGTTTGTGGGCAAGTGAAGCCACTAAAACCGCTTCCGCCCACCCTCAGCAGGAATCTGGAAGGACCGGGGAGGAGGGACAGGGGAAGGTGGACCAAAAACACATGGAACCCCGGGACATGTCACACAACCCACATGAAGTGAGACCAATAGAAAAGCAGCAGAAAAAGTCAAGTACCAATCCACGCAGACAAACCCTCCAGCCCCCACCAGGCTGACAGTCCTTTCCCAAATAGACTGCAGCACAGTGTGCCACACAGCACAGAGTCCAGGACGAACACTGGCAGTTCACGGGACCCCATTCCAGGGTGGATCATGTCTGCTGGGGTGGGAGTCACGGCGAACCCTGTGCCGCAAACAGGATGACTCACACAGTACGATGTCCAGGGAGGGGGACAGCAGAGGGACTGGGTCTTGGGAGGAGGACAGCAGAGGGACAGGGGTGGCGAAGTACCAGGGCAAAGTCAAGCACGCAGAGTTCAATGTGGGAGATGGCTAGGTAGGGAGGGCACACTCACCATGTGTTGTTCCAAAGCCTGGTCATGGCTGTGGCAGAGCTGGAGTAGGGAACCCCGAATCCTGCAAATATTCCACCCATGCAAACATCCCTCTCTAGTACCCTCATGCCTTGCCTGCATATGTTGATCCACCATGAACTTTTATCCAATGGGATCTCCACTGCCCAGAACAAGTTGAACATCCAGCTAGGTCCAAATCTCAAACAACACAGCCATCTCTGCTGCAACAGGTGCCCCAGTCATGTAGGGCGCCTGATCTGGGATTATGAGCAACCGCAACTTGTGCATGTGGTCCTTGCACTCCCCCAGCTTCCTTCAATAACCCAGAAAATGCAGAATGATGCTGGCAAAGGTGATGTGCAGGGAGGGCCTCCTCCTCCAAAAGGCACAAGGGAAAGTCCAGGAGGGCACACGTTTCATGAAAAACAACGCTCCCAGTTGCCTCCCATGGTAACAGCATTCCCGCCGGAGGCCCATCCACAGCTGGCACCAAAACATAGAAGCCCAACTTACTAGCTCTCGGCTGGCAATCACGGCTGCACACACAATGTCACAGGAATGAAAGGTTCCATGACTGCAGGTCATACTTATCACCCGTGGACAAGGCTGCTGGATATCATCCCTAATCCACCCTTCAGCCAGTGCCATGGTTCCACAGACATCCCACACCACAGTACTCACATGACTGCATGACGGGGATGAGGGTATGGACCTGGGACTTATAAAAGCCACAGCAAGCAAAGACTTCCCAGTGCAAATGGCAGGCAAATATGAGCGCTAGAGGAACATGCAACCAGATAAATCCATGCCCCACGGCTGACAGATAATGGAATCATGCCCCCCCCCACACACAGAGGAATGCCAGCAGGCCACTCCCCAGTGACCTTATTGGAGACAGCAACCTTGGTTCCTTGGTGATATGGGAACACCTTGCCAAGTAAGGGTGTGAGTGTGTGTGTGGGGGCATGCTCAGTCACAGGGATAGGCATCAGAACCCACTCCCCAGATAAGGAGAGGAGAAAAAACCCAGGGAAAAAACATGGACAGCACTTTATGAAAAAACACTAAACATTTTAATTTAACAGACCACAGAAGGAATGGGGAAACAGGGTTAGATAATACATTAATCAAGGGCACATGCCCCGGGCCTGGCTCCTTTTGGCATTCTGGGCCTGGAACAGTTAATTAGGGATGGGCGAACGCGGTTCAGAAGTTCAGAGTTTGACCCAAACTCAGCCTGTTCGGACGACCAAACCCAAACCCGAATCCGAACATGAGCTGACTGAACTAAACTCAATTCCGAATGTCGAAATGACCGAAAAGTTTGGTCCGTTCGGATGAGTTCAGATGGCAAAAACGTGTGACTGGAAGGCAAAATGTGACAGGGAGGGGAAGTCAGCTGAGGAGCAGACTTCCAGGCACCAGGGGTGGAGAGGCTTGGAGTAGCAGCCAGTCTGCCCAATCACCATCCCTTTTCACCTCAGAACACTGGCTTCACAGTCTGCGATTGGCCATGGGCTAGGCTGCACGGAGCCAATGGGGCTTGTGGTGAGCTGGGTGCAGCAGGAAACAAAACTGACTGCCTCCCCCCTTCCCAACACCTTCTGAGCTAGTCACTGTTCCTGTACAGCAGGCATTTCAGAAGGTTCCCTCTCCCAGCAGTTTTTGTTCCTTCCTATTCCTAATCCATTGCCATCCTCCTCCTATTTCACCCATCCAACCCATTTACCTCCATATTATCATTTATTTAGATTATAGATAGATTTAGGTGTTCTTTTTTGTTTTTACCCCTCCCTGTGTTCCCTGTGTTCAATCTTCCTCCCTTCCTCCCTCCCCCCTCCCCCTCTTATTCCATCCCTGATTCCCTTCCCCTGTTTTAAGTTTTGGATTTATTTAGAGTAGGAATATTATTAGATTGATTTTCATTTCAGTTTTGTACCCCTCCCTGTGTTCTTTGTATTTCCCCCTGTGTAATATGGTATATATATAGATAGATAGTTATTAGATAGACAGTTACTACATAAATGTACATAGTAGTTAGCTTAGTTTTAGAGCTAGATAGAGATACAGTGTGTTTGTAGGACAAGGTCTTTGTAGTTAATTATTAGGCTATTCTATTTAGTTCGATAGGTTTTAGAATAGTTAATAGCAGTTAGATTTAGTGTAGAGATAGATAGATATAAAAAAAGAAACGGCCCCTCCAGCCCCAGGACCCACCGCCAGGGTTCTGGGGCCAAGTTACAGGCAGGGAGGTCTGTGGCCAATATCTACAAACTGTCACTCTTCTAGCCCCAGGACCAACCATCATGAGTCTGGGGCCATCATTCCTCGCACAGAGGCGATGTCTTTCAACCGCATCAAGAAACAGCACTACAGCCCCAGGACCCACCGCCAGGGTTCTGGGGCCAAGTTACAGGCAGGGAGGGCTATGGCCAATATCTACAAGCTGCCACTCTTCTAACCCCAGGACCCACCATCATGGGTCTGGGGCCATCATTCCTCGCACCGAGAGACTTCGTCCAACAGCACCAAGAAACAGTCACTCCAGCCCCAGGACCCACCGCCAGGGTTTTGGGGCCAAGTTACAGGCAGGAAGGGCTGTGGCCAATATCCAGAAGCTGCCACTCTAGCCCCAGGACCCAACGTCATGCGGCCATCATTCCTCGCACAGAGAGACAATTTCCCAAAGCAACAAGAAACAGCCACTCCAGCCCCAGTACCTGCCGCCAGGGTTCTGGGGCCAAGTTACAGGCAGGGAGGGCTGTGACCAATATCTTTAATCTGCCACTCAAGCCCCGGGACCCACCGTCATGGGTCTTTGGCCATCATTTCTTGCACAGAGAGCCTTTTTCTGAACGCCTGAACCAAACACAACTGAACTGAACGGCCGAACCTGAACGCGGTGAATGGACCGAACGCCCGAACCGAACGGGCGAACCCAACCGGACTGAACCGAATGGCCAAACCCGAACCGCGACCTGTTCGCCCATCCCTACAACTCATATAGGTGCTGGCAGATGTTGAGGTTGAGCTGCTGGTCCTACCTCTGCTCCCAACAGATGTCACACACTATAAAGGGAGATGGGACAGTAGGGCCACACTGGTGTTGCCGAAGGGGAATGTCCCAAGATTGCTATATAATCATGCTTACAACATCACAAGGGGCATGTGCAACCAAGTCAAGGGGTGCTATGGACCACAGCATAATGGGGAACAATGGATGGCACACAGTAGCGGTACAACACATTCCCACAAAAGGGGATTGGGGTGCCTGAAAGGATCAGGAAGGTACAATGGTGCGAGTGAGCATCAACAGAAGGAAGTGGATCCTTCACAAGGACTCTTTATGCTGTGTTGTATGATCAGGGAAGACATGAGTTCAGATTCACCACAAATTGAATCACACGCTAAGGGTACTCAGGTGGGTGGGGGATCAGTGGACCTGCATGGTAGTGTCTCATTTAAAAGTAGTCTAAGATACTAAGGCATGTTCACACAAAACTTTCAGGAGTAGTTTAACTTCAATGTAATTCACTGGAAGAGGTCACATGAATAACTAAAGAGTGTTAGTCCCTGTTAGATTATTGTTTGGTAATTTACCACTCAGGGCACAATCCCTGGCCCCACTGATGCCAGTCACTCAGCTGTCATTTACTTTAATGGTAGAGTATTAACCCTTACGATTAGCTTGACTACTCTATCTGAATTTCATTCACTTGGAAGTAGGGGTGTGCATGTTGTTTTCTTTATTACAATAACAATAATGAAAATTGATGTTTTCATTATCGTTATTGCAATAACGAAAATGAAAAATAATAATAATGAAAATAGAAATGAAAACGACATTGTGTTTTTGAAGGGAAAAAACTAAGAAACATATTTCTGGTTATAACCTTGCTGTTTCTTATTCAATTCTGATGAAACACAGGGAGATTGTACCCCCATGGGAGGGCACTATATGTACCAAAGTTCAAAATGCTTAGACATAGGAAACCAATTTCAGAAGCAATTGAAAGTTGTGATTTTAAGAAAAGCTCCATACACATTTATGGCTACAACTTCTTTATCTTCCATTCAATTTTCACGAAACCTGAGAATCTTAAGTTGCTGCACAATCTTAAAATGTCTACCAATTTTCAGAAAGATTGAATAAAGGGTCCCAATGGTATAAGACATTACTCTGACAATACATTTCCAGATGTAACATTTTATATTCCAACCTATTTACAAGATATTTGACAGGAATGAATCTCATACCTTCCCTGTCATCTCTGCCAAACTACAGAACAATTTGATAAAGGGACCCAATTTTATAAGTAATTGATGTTGTACCTGTGAAGACCATTAATCAGAAAAATAGCAGCACATGCAGTGCCAGTCAGAGGCAGGCACCCTGCATGGCAGGGGGAGAGAGACTGTAGGAGGGAGAATGTAGAGCACCCCAAAAGACTTACAGACACATTCACTGGCCAATTACTGCATGCTTCTAGTTTTACAGGACCAATTGGTAGCGGCTTCAAGGCGGGCATAGGGGACGGCCCTGAGGTGGGCATAAGGGA
The DNA here is from genome assembly GCA_003113815.1 of Sphenodon punctatus. Taxonomy (NCBI): domain Eukaryota; kingdom Metazoa; phylum Chordata; class Lepidosauria; order Sphenodontia; family Sphenodontidae; genus Sphenodon; species Sphenodon punctatus. Next base: position 634,744 of record QEPC01011006.1, on the reverse strand, counting down.
CATAACTGGGAATTTGGGGAAAACATCCCAGCAATCAGGAAACACTGGGAATTTTTACACACATGTTAAAGTTTCAGATTTTTCAATCTTCTGGGTTTACAAGTCCACAAGTAAGTTCCAGATTCATTTCTCTCTCTCTCTCTCTCTCTCACACACACACACACACACACACACACACACACACACACACACACAGAGCCCTAAGGCAGCTCCTGGATGCCTTATTCACACAAACACTGCCCTGAGCCAACCTAAAGTAGCCACAGCTGTAGAGGTGACAGGCTGCCATGGAAACCAAGTGACCAAAACTGCCTGGAGCAAAGCAGTTTACCAGGAGAACCTTTTACACACAAAGGTTCTGGGAGAAGTTGTACACAGAAGTTCAATGATCCGGATGCTTAAGATCTGGGTGAGTAATTTAGACACACAGAAAGTTCAGGATGTAACAGAAAACATCCAGGAGAAATTTGTGTGTAAAAACACTCATAGTTTACACATCCAGGCTGGCCAATTATCATCACAATCACATCCTGCAGCACTGTGACAGAGGACATAAGAGAATCTCTGCTGACTATTTCCTAAACAGATGCTTCTGACTTCCCAGTAACAAGTGGGGGAGAGATGTTGGGATGGTAACAGCACGGAATGAGCATATTTGGTTGACTTTTTCTGCTGGCCAATTTGCATCATAAACCAATCTTATACCACAGTGGCACGTTAGAGAATCCCTGGCATAGGCTCCTTCTCTGCATATGCTGTGCAGGCATATAAAATTGGGACCTTTTATCACATCTTTCTGATATTTGGCAGAGATTATTGTGAAAGTGTGATATACAGCCCTGCCACATTTCATGTACACTTGTTGGACTACAAAGATGTTACTGTCAAACATACATTTATATGTTAATTGCTTATACCAACAGGACCCTTTATCCAATCCTTCTGAAAGTTGGCATAGATAGTAAACATGGGAAGGGGTATAAACTTGCCAAGTTTCATCTACATTAAATGTGAGGAAGAAGTTACAGCTAAGAATGTATATGAAGATTTTTGCAAAATAAAATAATTCAACTGCTTCTAAATTGGATTCCTTTATCCAATCATTTCAGAATTTGGTACACTTATTGCCTTCCATTTGAGGTATATTCACTCCATGTTTCAGACACATATAGTGAAAACCAAAAACGTTACAGCTGAAAAAGTGTTTTCCATTGAAACCAATGGAAAACGAAAATGAAAGCAAAAATGAAAACTACAATTTGATACTTATGAAAATGAAAATGATAGATTTAAATAACAAAAACAAAAACTATATGGGCCCCTGGTGCACACCTCTACTTGGAAGTAATTTAATCTCCAGGTTGGAGCAGTCATATAAACATATGTACTCTCTGGTGCATTAACTCTGGGATAGTCTTAGGCCATTTTCACATGAATGTCCATCCCCCTCGCAGGAATGCCCCCCCATGTGGTTGGGGGGATGCATCCATTTGAACAACTTGGCAGGTATGGGGGGGGATCAGTGGGTGCCCGTGGGAAGGCTGTGGGCAGTGGGTGGGGGTGTTCATGCTCCCACGCTTCACCCACCTCTACCCATCATCCACGCAGAGAAATGTGCGCCAATGCCCAATGTTCCATGTATGGAGATGGGTGAACGTGGGTGGAGGTCCGTGGAAACACACCCTCATGCACCACCCATCCACTGCACACACACCCATGCACCCTCGTCCATTAGAAAAGAGCCTAAATAGTGGTAACATTTCTTATGAACAGGCCCTTGCTGTCTCTGACTCACTTTTCCAAGTGTAAATTGTGCAGATATGGGCAATATAACCATGGGTGTAGTTAGGTGGGAATGGGCACTGGTGCATAGGGATGTGCAAACAGAACCATGTTCAGATGTTTGGCTGTTCGGTGGTTCAGGTAGAATGTTGAGTTCAGATTCAGTATTTGGTTCAGTCGGACTTGGTTCGGTCTTTAGTTCAGTGCAATCGGGAACTGAAAATAACATTTGGTTTTTGAAATAAAGGGAAAAAACTGAAAAACATATTTCTGGCTATAACATTTTTGTTTCCTATTCAATTTTGATGTAATTTAGGGAGATTGTACCCCCAATGGAGGACACTATGGGTATTTTCAGATGTTACGAGATCATGCTCAACCACAGTGAACCACGCACAATCCCGCGGCGGGGCCAATGCGCCCGGAACGTCTGTTCGGCACGCGCCAGATGTTCACCATGCTCAATACCCACATGGGGTCAATTTCAACCACGCTTCCTGGGCTAGCGGGGGGAATATCCCGGGAAGCGTGGTCAATCAGATCCCCACCGGGAACCAACAAAAAGTAACGTCTGAACGCCAATCCCCAGGCGGAACCAAAGGAAACGAGCCCCAGACGTGGACAATGCATGCAGCGTCGCTGCCGGGCAACCAGCAACAACACAGCCGCCGGAGGGAGATTTAAAGGGAAATCAGCTGCAGGCACGCGTGGCGGGATGGAGCGAGGAGGCAGGCGGAAGAGAGCGGTGGGTGACAGAGCAACGGTGGAGGAGGAGGAGGTGGCAGGGGCACCAGTGGAGGTGGAGGGAGCACAGGCGGGGAAGGAGGGGGACACAGGGGTTGTGCTGACCCTGCAGCTGGCCAGGGAACAACACCCCCAGCAGCAGGCGCCATGCGATGCCCCGGGAACAGCAGCCGCAACGGGGCCGGAGGAGGCACCCAGGAAATGGGCAAGGGCAATGGAGGGGAGAGGAACAGGGGGCACGGGGGCACCCTGGGGGGGCGGGGCATGCCCGGGCGACCAGGAGGGAGGCCGGGGGCAGGGGAGCCCCGCGAGGGGGCCCAGCCTGCACCTAACCCA
>QEPC01011006.1:617903-629704 GCA_003113815.1 Sphenodon punctatus | reverse complement strand
GCTTCTAGCTTTACAGGACCAATTGGTAGTGGCTTCGAGGTGGGCATAGGGGGCAGCCCTGAGGCGGGCATAAGCAACATAACTGGGACTTCTGAGATAGCATCCCAGCAGTCAGGAGACATAGTTTAAACACATCCAGGCTGGCCAATTATCATCACAATCACATCCTGCAGCACTGAGACAGAGGACATGAGAGAATCTCTATTGACTCTTTAGTAAACAGATGCTTCTGACTTCCCAGAAACAAGTGGGGGAGATATGGTGTGATGGTCCCAGCACAGAATGAGGATATTTGGTTGACATTTCTGTTGGCCAATTTGCATCACAAACCGATCTTATACCACAGTGACATAAAAGAATCCCAGGTATAGGCCTCTTCTCTACATATGTTGTACAGGCATATAAAATTGGGACCCTTTTAAAAATCTTTCTAATATTTGGCAGAGATGATCATAAAAGTGTAATATATAGCCCTGCCAAATTTCATGTGCACTGGTTGGACTACAAAGTTGTTATAGTCAGACATACATATATATATATTAATTGCTTATACCACAAAGACCCTTTTTCCAATCCTTCTGAAATTTGGTAAGTTTAGTAAATGTAAGAAGGGATATAAACTGGACAAGTTTCATCTACATTAGATGTGAGGCAAAGAAATTACAGCTAAGAATGCATATGTAGAATATTGCAAAATACAATAATTCAACTGCTTCTAAAATCGGATTCCTTTCTCCAATCGTTTTGAACTTTGGTACACATAATGCTTTCTACTCAAGGTATAGGCACCCCATGTTTCATCCACATAGCATAAAAAAAAAATGTTACAGTCGATAATGTGTTTTCCATTGAAACCAATGGAAATTCAATTCCGAACTCACCGAACGCACCCGAACTGAATGTTCGAATTTGAGTTCAGTTCACACATTCATTTCAGTTGACTGAACTATTCAAATTCAGTCCAAACTCTGAACTTCCGAACCATGTTCACCCATCCCTACTGGTGCAGAAGATGGAATGGGCCTCCTGCTGGAGCACTCCATTCCAGTGTACATTATAGGGTGGCAGGAGTCACTCTATAGATAAGGCGTGTGGCATGCTCCATTATAAAGCTGAATATTCTAATCATTATAAAATTGACATGATTAAAGTTAGTATTGTGACATTTGTGTAAAAGGATCACTGGAGTAAGCAGTTCATGCTGTCCACGTTTCAGCCAAATCGGTTGGATAACAGCTGAGATTGATATTGCAGTTTGAAAACTGCACTTTGAAGCCTGTTTTTTCAAACGTTAGCCCGTCTCAATCTCGGTACAGTTAAAGGGGTTTTGTGCTGGTTGGGAGGAGGTGTAAGCCTTTTAGAAAATTCAAGGAGGCTGCCAGGGGGTGCCTTCTGGTTTACTTTTGTAAATCCGGTTAACAGTTTTTAAGTTATGACATCTTGAAAATTCAATGTTAGCCTATGGAGACCATCCTGAGTGTGGAGTGCTTGTGAAAATTCTATGTGTAATGCAGAGACTGTTTAAAAGCAAACAGTCTTGAATACTGGGGACTACAATTCTCAGCAGGCACTGCTTGCTAGAGCCTGGGGAAAGAGAGGGAACTGCGCCTCATAGGGGCCAGTGTGAGTGACTGGTCAGCCATAGTTAGACCTGATCTGGTGGGGAGAGGAGGAGAGCAAGGCCTGTGGAAGGGAGAGACCTGAATGTCATTCTGATCTGATCCCGCACAGCAAGTGCCTTGGCTTGGGGGCCAGGGACACCGAGATGACTAAACAACAGGGCTAACAAATCCCACAGTGACATTTGGGGTGGCAGATCTTTCCCCCTAAACCCTTCCAGATCCACAGAGTGCATGGATTTCAGTGACAGTCCACCACCCCTCCCCCCCAAAAAAAATGTTGGGTGTCTGGGCTGCAGCTCCAATGGGGCACCCCATTGGAGGAGCATGGCTGGGGCCGGAGTGATGGAGTTTGCCTGGGATGGTCCCAGGTGCAGGAAGAGGACAGAGGTTTATCCCAGAGATACAGACAGGAGGCTATAGGCAGGATAGAATCGATCTTCTTTCAGTGCTTCTCCCTCTGACTTTCCCAACCCCACTAAGGAATGAGGAGTAAGTGGGTTCTCTGGGCTGATACAGTGGGTGTCCTGCAGGAGGGGGGCAGGGAGATGGTGGGGTCCTGTGCAGAGCAGCCCTGTGGGGCAGAGTGGCAAGTGTAGTCCTCTTGGGAGGACTCTAAGAGTGAGCCTCAGCCCAGGGAGGGAAATCCTATGGGGGAGCAATGAGGGAGGGAGCATACATGAAGGGGGGGGCATTATGGGGAGAGAATAGGGGAAGAGCCTCTGTAAATAGCTTCCACAGTGTAAGTCATGTACAAGGGAAGTGCTTTACAGGGAGCAGCTTTATTGGGGATACAGAATATGGAACTCAGTACAGAGGGAGGTCTTCAGGGTGTGCAGCATAGTGAAAGAAAGGAAGCTCTGTCCATGGGGAAGTAAAGTGGAGGAGTCTTGTAGAGACAGAGAGCTGCAGAATAATGGCTATAATTGTGCCAGGGGAGAGCCCTGGACAGAGGAGAACTGAGTGAGGGAGCTTTGTACAGGGGGAGAGCTGCAGGATGGGCAGCATTATGCCAGGTGGAAGGTCCTGTACATGGGCACAGCAGAGTCAGGGAGCCCTGTACAAGGAGTGATCTAGCCAGAGGGTCTGGTACAGGGGGAGGGCCTAGAAATCAGAANATAAGTAATGGCTGCCTGCATTAGCATATAAATGTCTTTGGCCATCCGTCTGGGCCAGGGTTCCCAAATACACATTCTTTGTATCTCTTTGCATTTCCTGGAGCTTGGTCACGTGTCACAGCTCTGATTTGGGTTTTACAGTTCTCAATTGTAACATTACATACATGTTGCATATTTTGCTTTACATATGTACTAGGCTTGTAGTCTACATGTAGACCAGTATCACACGTGTGTGGTCCTATGTTCCTACATGACAGACAGTGGTGTGGTCGCCCCCCCAACAGTAAGCAACCCCCAACCCTGGTCCTGCCTGAACTTTCTCTTCCCCCCAGGCGGGGAGGTCTGGAGGGGGCTGGAGGTGCCCAAGGGGCTTGTCTTTGCCCCCTGCTTGCCTCCAACCCCTGTGTCAGCTCCCCCTCCTGCAACCCCAGTCCCTGTCTGGTCCCCTCAAATTCCCACTGGTTCCCAATGAGAAGGGGGGGGGGGGGGGGTTCTCATCTAGTCTCAAGGCGACAGAAAGAAAAACTTTCTCGTTGGGAATTGGTGAGAATTGCGAATTTTGTTTTAGCCCTAGAAGAGAGGTAAATGGAAGCAGACGAGACACCTACTACAGGCAGGGAGGACCAGCACCTGTCTCTTATACACATCTAGATGTGTATAAGAGACAGGTCCTGTACATGGGCACAGCAGAGTCAGGGAGCCCTGTACAAGGAGTGATCTAGCCAGAGGGTCTGGTACAGGGGGAGGGCCTAGAAATCAGAATGGCCACAAGGAAAAGAGCTCCAACAGTGGGGGCTAGAGTGGAAGACTTCTGTATAAGCCATGAGCTGGAGAGATCATAGAGAGCAGTTTTGGAAAGTTTACAATGCTTAAACTGAACCAAGTTTGTTGTATTCTTAGTAAAGCAGGGCACTACCAGTAAAAATCCAGCTTCACCTTGCTTGCTTGCTAGTGGGAAGGGGGACCCACTATGCCCCTGAATATTATTGATATGCCCCTGAATATAACATAATATAATAAATATATTTATTTTATTCATTTATTTCAACACATTTATAGCCTGCACCCTCCTGCTAACCATAGCAGCTCAGGACGGCTCACATAAAATGCAAAAAAAAAAGACAATTCAACAATTAAAATTGAATACATAAAATTAAACTTATTCAACTTATTCAACTCCCCAAACCCAACCCACCTTACCTGTCTCCCTCCCCAAAGGTCTGACGGAACAGCCAGGTCTTACACTCTTTGGAAAGGCGGGAGGTCCAGGGCTAAGTGGACCTCCATCAGGAGGGAGTTCCACAGCGTAGGAGCAGCCACCAAGAACACCCTCCCCATTGTTGCCACCCGGGACTTCGAGTTGGGCGTCACCGGCCGACCACAGGGGCCATACCACGGCCCGAGGTATAAGGCGGTCCTGCAGGTAATCAGGGACCATACCATTTAGGGCTTTATAGGTCAACACCAACACCTTGAATCGAGCCCAGAAGACAATAGGCAACCAGTACAGAGAATGAAGCATTGGTGTTATGTGCTCCCAACAACCCGTCCCCGTAAGGAGGCAGGCCGCCGCATTCTGCACCAGCTGCAGCCATCGGACTGTCACAGGGGTAGCCCCACGTAGAGTGCATTGTAGTAGTCCAGTCTAGGGGTGATGAAGGCATGGATGTTGGGGGCCAGGTCAGAATCCGAAACATACAGACGTAGCCAACGCACCAAATGTAACTGGCAAAAGGTGCTCCTCGTCACAGCCGCCACCCAGGAATCCAGGTGGATCTGTGAGTTGAGACGCATCCCTAGACTACAGAGGTGAAGAGCTAATGGAGGGCAGACACCGTCAATGATGGGGGGCACCACTCCCCCAGCCCTATCCACTAACATCACCTGTTTCTTGTTGGGATTCAGCATCAGATGGCTAACCCTCATCCAATCCCCCACAGCTACCAGACACTGGGTAAGCACCAAAACTGCCGGGTCTGGGTCTGCTGAAAAAGAGAGATAAAGCTGTGTGTCATCAGCATATTGATGGCACCGAACAACAAACCTTCTCACGACCTCGCCCAATGGCTGCATATACATGTTGAACAAGAGAGGGGACAGAATAGAACCCTGCAGGACTCCACATGTGAGTTTCCGGGGAGATAATGAACACTCCCCAAGTACCACCCATTGAGTTCTCCCAGCCAGGAAAGAATGGAATCATTTAAGAACAATTCTGCCCACCCCAGCCCAGTCCTGAAGACGTGCCACTAACATCTCATGGTCAATGGAATCAAACGCTGTCGACAGAAAATCAGAAGAGATTATCTACCCCTATCCAAATCATGGTGCAGGTTGCCGTCCAAAGCCACAAGTGCAGTCTACATGCCGAATCCAGGGTGGAATCCAGCTGTACTGTGAAAGATCAAGAAAACGGACGAATCTAGATGTCCCTGAAGCTGCCGAGCCACAACCCGGCTGTGTGGCTCGGCACATAGACTATGTGCTAGTATATAGCCCTCATCATCGGAGCACCTTCCATTACTAAAAGACTTAAGCTTTTTTAATTGGGGCCTCTGAGATGAGAGGTGAACAGTAAAGATTAACCCTGTCTGCCTAAACACAAATACAACCTGAATCAGGGGCATACCTAGGTGGGAATGGGCCCTGGTGTAGAAGTCAGAATGGACCCCCTGCTAGGGCAATCCGCTCCTGTGTGCATATGCACTTTAACATGGGTGTGGGACACCTAGGCTCATGGGTCCAGGTGCAGCTCACCTGCTGCAGCTATTATAGCTATGCTCCTGACCTTATTCTCTCCATAGTTTATGCATACATCACGAAGGAGCAAACTGGTTCCCAGAGTCAGTCTCTAGGACTTCATTCTTGGTGGGGTCTTCAGCCTCCTGCACACGTCACTGCCTTGCATCTTTCACTTCCTCTGTTTTTGGACTGGAGGGAAAGAGGACTGAAAGAAGGCCCTTGGAGAGGCAAGGGTGGAAATCGTAGGGCCCTCCGGGAATGTCCCACACTACTGGCCATATTGGGGAGGGGGTGGGGGAACGGACATAAGTGAGCTATGTATGTAGAGTGCAGGCAATTCCCTTCCTGCATATTATGACTGTCACCTAGGATGCTGGCACTGCAGATTCATATCCCTGATTAGTAGCTGAAAGTTAATGCTAAAATGGAAAGGTAATTTCTTTTGTGTTTGAAGTTAAAAAGTATAGGGAGGGGTGGATGCCTGCCACAACCTTGCAAGCCCTTGGGTGTGTACAAAATTCTGTTCTCCCAAACCCAGTTTAATGTGACATGGGAGGGACTTTTATTGTTGTAATCAGTGCAGCCAGTTGACAAATGAGTACATTAATTCCATCTATGGTGCTTATGCCTGAATTACAGGGGTCCTGCAGCAATAGGATGTGGATCTGTGTGCTTGCAGCAGTTCTCTCAACACATTACAGAAAGATTGAGTTTATACATGAGAACACCAGATAGTAATTCAATTTGGCTATAATTCCGATTGTGGTAGAAAAACAGAAATATGGTATCTAAATAAAGAGTCTATTTATATTTTTTAACTGCATAATGGGTGTTATATTTAGGGATGCTTATACAGTGAATGGGCTACTTATTAAAATGTGCATAGGATTTTATATTCATTTTAAAATTGCAGTCTTTTCCCATTACAATAACTATTTATATCAAAGTCTTTTCAGGATTCCCCCCCCCCCCCCAACTTCTTCTAAAAATAGGGTATTTCTAGGCAGCGTTATGAGTTACAAACAAAAGAAGTTGCTATAGAAACAGAGGAGGCAGTTTGGAGAATGAAAATAAAGGGGGAAATATTGTTTGGCGTTTATTGGTTGCCATCAGTAAGATTAAAATCAATATGGATGGGGTGTTCTGTCTGTCTCACTGTGACTTTGACTTCTTCAACAATTGTTTTTTGCATCTTAATAGTTAGGTGAATTATCTCACTTATGTAAGTGATGCCTATTCTCATTCACTAGAAACATGTATGCTAGCAGTGGATACTAGTCAGCAAGTTCCCCACAGAGCTCAGTCAAAATACTCCCATGAAAGTTGATTTGATCCAGCAGAAGTATTATCTTTTTCTTTTTTTTTTAATGATAACACTTCTGTTGGATCAAATCAACTCTCTCTCTCTCTCTCTCTCTCTCTCTCTCTCTAACTATATCTAAATATACAGTGTCTCCCTGTCAAAATGACACCCTTTATTTTTTAAAAAAGATATTAAATAGATAGATAGATAGATAGATAGATAGATATTGTTGTCTTAATTATTCAGTGAACCCAATTCAGAGTGCAACAGATTTAAGCCAAATCAAGGTTATTATTACGAGTCATGGTTTAAAAAGAGCCAATTTCTCATAAGGACAGCTCTTCCAGCAGCACAGTGCCCCTTAGCCTCATGCTGAAACACTCATTCATTTCTGATTCGCATGGACAGCATTTGCGACAGAATCGGCAACACCACTCTGTGTGGTACAATGGACTGTTTTAAAAATATTTCCCATCAATGTAAAAATGACCAGGCTTGGTGCAGCTTAACATGTAAAACTTGATGACATCACAGTTTGAGATAGCATGTCTGTGCCAGGTTCCATTATTAAGGCTGTAATTTTTCTAAGTGGAAAATTATTTTGCATCTGCTTGGGAGGGAAAATGGTCAGAGCTAAAGTACATGCTGTTTTATCCATGCTACTGTGTGTGGGGCACTGTTGAGTGCCTGTTTGCCAATTTTCTCAGAACTACTCTTGCTGATTGACTATTGTCTGCAAGCCAAGCACCAGTTAGTGTGCTGCTTAACAAAAGGGATTTTTAATTGCCACTTCTCTTGAAGTTACCAGGAAGTAAGAACGGACATGGAGGTTCTGTAATGACCCCTTTTCAGGGCCTAATTGGAATGGCATGGAGTAAAGTCAGTTGAATGAATCAGATTGCGACTGTTGAGTTTCTCCTAGGCCCCACACAGTAAGACAGACACTCTCAGTGAGTGTCGCAGCATGTAACACCACTATTTCAGTCACCTAATATGGGGTCAAGTGTTACATTTGTTCAAGCAATCTCCAAAATTAGTCACGGACAGAACACAGGTTTGTGTGAGTTTGCTGCCTCAAGCAAATCTAGGAACTCATCAGGAAATCCACAAAGCAGCTACAAACATGACACAGGATGAATGTCTATTCACTGCCTCCCTAGCATGGAGCTTTGCCTTGTCAATTTCACCAGCAGGGCATTTCATTCACTTATATATGCTGTCACTGGAGGATCTCCCCCTGTGGGTTATGGTCCACAGGGTGGCAGCACAAACAGTCAAACACAGAACACTGTGAATATTCAGGCTGCTCCACCAAGCTGGGATGATGTTGTTGTAGTAAGTATTGGTGGGTGGGTTGATTTTCCCCATGGTTAGCATAACATGTAGAGCCACCCACTAATTGCAAATTCCCACTCCTTCACGGTAGAGGGATCTAGCCTTTTCTGGTTATGTTAAAGCGGTTGATCACTTGGGAAAACTTTATTTACCTTTTAATTTGAAACTGAGGTTTAGGTGAAATTCTGTGTATGTGGTTCCAGAAGGGGCAGGAAGGTTGCAATTATTACATTTCAAATTCAGATATGCATAGTTCATGTAGCCGTAGGCCAGCCATGGCTAGGCAGCTGGAAAAGGCTGGCTCGGAGACGGAATCTGTACATTCTGTAAATTATCACTTCATTTCCTCTCTCTCACTAGTTTTTATTTAATGAGGCATGCACATAGTGCTGGCTTGCAGTACACTTCATGGTAGAGAACAGACTGCAGAGCTCTCAAAAAGAAATGTAGTTTCCCTCCCTGGAGTTTTCACATTTCTATTTGTTTTCATTAGCTGAAGCAAAAACAAATGGCTCAATCTAATTCTCGATAGACTCAGACTGTGGCAAGTAAGAGGGTTATTATTCTGGATATTTTATTACTTCTAGAGTACCTTGCCACACGAGGCAAGGTTTAGATAGTTCTAAACACACTAGGGGACCAGAGGGCATAATTTAAAATTATGATAAAATTGGAATCTCTAGGCCAATCAAAATACAGTCACACTATGAGATATTTTTGGTCATGAGTACTGTGCTGAGCAAAAAATGTCTGATATTCCAGCTTCCCCTTCCCTTTGTTCTCACACCCCCTCACTACCCAACCCTATTCTAGAGACCAAATGTCTGTTTCCACAAATAGAAAAATTCTTAGCATAACTCACTTCATTTCAATAGGGAGTAAATTTACATTAAAGCAACAGCAGCCATTTCATGCCTGGTGATGACATGACCCATCATTCGTTCTCAAACTGCCCTTTGTAAGGAATGGAATTCTCCACAAAAAAATTGCACTGACTCCTTTATCATTCCTACATCTCATGAATAGCTACAAAGAGCCTCATTTTTTTTGGGGGGGGGGGGACCCTGCAGAAAGAGTAGAAACACATAAAAAATACTCAGCCAATAAGAATAAGAGAATCATAGAGTTGGAAAAGACCTTGAGGGTCCCCTAATCCAACCCTCTGCTTGGATGCAGGATGGCTGCAGTTACAACATCCCTGGGACAGATGGCTGCTGAGCCTTTTTTTGAAAAATTCCAGTGACAGAGAGCCTACAAGGCTATTAGAGACTTGATCTATGTTGAATTTGACATCACTATAGAAGAGATTGGGGGGGGGGGGGGGGAACCTACCACAGTAACATTTAACTTTAAAAGGGGAATTAGGCAAAAATGAGGAAACCAGTTTGAGAGAAACTAAAAGGAGCAGCTGCAGGGGTTAAATGCATGCAAGAGGCATGGAGATTACTTAAAGACACCATCTTGGAAGTACAGATTAAATGTATTTCACAAATACATTTATTTCCACAAATTAAAAAAAAGGTAGCAAGAGAACCAAATGTCTGCCAATGTGGCTAAATGGGGAAGTGAAGGAGGCTCTCAGAACCAAAGAGGTGTCCTTTAAAAAATGGAAAGCTAGTCCTAATTAAGTAAAAAGGAAAGAGCATAAGCATTGCCAGATTATCATTATTATTTTCCATTTAAGAAATTTTGTTGCCCCACCCCTCCTGCTCCAGGCAGCTTGGGCAGCTTACATATAAATGCAATAAAACAGCAAGCTGAAACACAATAAAAGAGAAGGCAAAAACAATAGATTAGCTGTAAAACATTAATAAGACAGGCTATGAGGGAATTTGAGGAGTGACTTGCTAAAGAGGCAAATAATAATAATAAAACCTTTTTCAAGTACATCAGAAACAAGAACCCTGCTAGAGAATTGGTTGGGCCATTAGATGCCCAGTGGGTGAAAGGGGTGCTCAGGAAGGATGAGGACATTGCAGAGAAGCTGAATGAATTCTTTGCTTCGGTCTTCACTGCTGAGGATGTTGGGGAGATACCTACGCCAGACGGGTGTTTGTAGGTGAAAAATCTGAAGAACTGTCACAAATAAGTGTGACTCAGGAGGAGGTTCTTCAGCAAATGGACAAACTAAGTATTAATAAATCACCAGGACAAGATGGTATACATTAGTGCTGTTCTGAATATATTAAAGAAATTGTGAGTATTTCCGAGGGTCTGAGCACCAGTCCCGAGTGTTCGAGGCAGTCCTACCTTGGCAATGGGAATTCCCACCTTGGAGAATACTCAGAATTGGGGGGATGGGGTGGGAGGCAGGCGGGGGGGCAGAGGAGGCCAGAGGGTGAGGGAATAGGCCAGCAGGGGGCAGGCAAGAGGAGGTGGGGACCTAGCGGCAAGTCAGGGGTAGTGGATTTACCTTCTGGAGGGGGGGTCCTACAACATGTGGCCGCTAGCTGGGCTGGTAAGTTAAAGGGAAAAAAACCTGGGCATGCTCAGAAGGGCTTGAATGGTCTCTTTTGAGCATGCTCAGACCTTTCCAAGATGGCGCTGGCAGCGTCAGCATTCTGTGGATGTCATCTTGGATGTAACCAGCCAGTTCTGAGCATGCGGCGGTGGGAGCAGAAAGTAGGATTGGGGGCTGAGATATGAGGAGGTAGAGTTGGGGGTTGATAGGAAGTAGAAACGTTGCTCTACATGGGAAGTTGGGAGGGAAGGAATTTAGGAGATAAGGAGGAGAGGAGAGGAGAGGAGAAGGGAAGAATGTAGGGCTGAAGTGAAGATAATTTTTTCTTGTGAATAATTTGTGAGAATCGAGAGGGGGGGTGAGAACTTGGGTGTTCTCACCCCCCCCCCCTTGAATTCTCACGAATTACTTGAGGGGCCAGGGTTGGAGGCAGAGGTGGGGGTGGTGGTGTCAGCACAGGGGCCGGAGGTGAGCAGTGGGCAAAGATAAGCCCCCTGGGCACCTCCGCCCCCCTCCAGACCTTCCTGCCTAGTGGGGGAAGAAAATGTTTGGGCAGGGCCAAGGTTGGGAAGGCTTATCAGAGCATTGCTCACTGTCTGGGGGTGTCCCGACTCCACCACTGTCCTCCGTGCTGCGCCGCCGCTTCCTGGGGTTGAGTTTTTAAAGTAGCAAGAAAAAGAAAAACTTTGGGAGTTGACAGAAGAGCTGCTCTGCCCTGGCTGCCATTTTCAAAGATGGCACCTGCAGGGTCAAGCAGCATTTCTGCGCATGCTAGGCCCTGTGGCCTCCATCTTTGGAAAGGACAGCCAGGGCAGAGCAGCTCTTCTTCGCATGCCCAAGGGTTTTTTCCTCTTGTTGCTTTTAAAACTCAAACCCAGAAAGTGATGGTGCAGTGGAGCACAGAAGACAGTGTCACAGATTGGAGGTCCGCACCCCCACTTTACCGGGTTTGAGTGACTCAGTTTCCCTCGCTTACAGCCCACTTGAATCAGTTTTTCTCTCTGGCCAGTTCAAGCCTGCCGCAGGGACAACCCCTTTGTCACTCAAGGGCCCGATCCTTCCTGTTTACAGACTCCTTTATCTCTGGGTTCGCAAGAGCTTGAGAACTCTTGTTGCTCACTTGTGTTCCAATGTTAGACACAGACACTTCTTCATAAAGATAAGAAGTAAGTTTATTGATTACATAAGCAAGATTGTTGATACAAAGTGGTTACTAGAAATCA
>QEPC01011006.1:590895-606610 GCA_003113815.1 Sphenodon punctatus | reverse complement strand
GCTGGAGTCGGCGGTGGTGGCGGTTCAAGTAGGTCCTATGTGCTGATGGGACCAGCTTTATAAAGGCTGCGCAAGCCCCTGATTGGCTTGTGGCCTCAATAAAGCTGGTCCTTGATTGGCTCACCGCCCAGGAAGGGAAATCCAAAGGGGATTTCCCCAGTTTCCAAGAGAATCCTGCTGAGGGCAGGATTCTGCGCAAATCCTGCGAATCGTGGGAGCGCGGAAGACTCGGGGCCCTGCCTACTGTGTGCCCGTGTCATGTTGCATCCAGAATCGGACTGCCAGGCCCTTCTTGGGGAGCTGGGCCTGCTACCCCCCCCCCGATGTTGGTGGACCACTACTGACCGGCACCCCTACTGTCTTGGAGGTGGGTGCCCTGCGATTGGTGCTGAACCTATCAGGTGTCCGGGCTCCGGCTGCCACAGGGAACCACCTCCTGCCTTTGTTCATGGTGGATGCGCATATGCATTCCCAGGGATTCTGTAGGGGCCTATTCTCCTGGGATGGTCTTGTCCTGGGACAGTTCTTTCACGAGCACCCTTCGGCCGCCCCCTGAGCTGGCCATCCCAACCTTCCGCATGCCTGTGTTGTGCCATGCCTCCCCTTGGACAGTGCTGCTCCTCCCCACTGTTTTGTGCAAGCCATTGGTTGGTCGCCTCGTCTGCTGGACCCCATCACTGCTTCTGTATACCCCCACCTCCATCCCTGCAGCGTTAATGAGCACCTCCATCCCTCTTAGCGTGGGTATAACAATGGGCCAGAGTGATGGTTGCGTGGAACGGCCACGGGCCCGTGATCCCCCGTTCACCGGCCTCTGTTTGTCCATACCCTCCCTTTCACCCCATCTGAAATAAAGACCTTGTCTGTGACTGTACATTCTATAGTGCATTTGTGTCAGTGTGCCACTCTGATCACCCCTCCCATGGCTGCAGGCTTTTCCGTGTGTGTTTGTTAGTGTGATCGGGGTCTGGGGGGTGTTCATTTTTGGGATCACTGGGGCTGTCAGGTAGCAACCTGTGATGCGTGAAGCATTCCCGTGGGGGCTCCCTAATGGACTGGGGGTTCGGCCTGTGGGGTGGTAGGGGCCCAAGCCCAATGCGTTCTGTTGACAGCACTGTCCTTGATCTGCTTGTGGCCACCTGGTGTCCTGCGACTCTGTGCAGGCCTCCACCCTCTGGGCAGCCCCCTGATATTCCCTGAGATGGTATTGTCAACCACCTAGGTGACTTTTTGGGCCTGTCATGGGTTGTGTGTGCCACATGTGTGCTGGTGCTGTCCCATGGCAGTGCTGTCCGTTATGCACCAGTACGTAGGAGGGTGCTGGGTGCCCTGGAGGCCTTAGCACGCACCAATCATGGTGTTGGGCAGTAGTTACCCATTGGTTGGCCTCCCCACCAAGGCTGACCCACCTATCAGCACCCCTGTCACCCCCTGTTGCTTCCCACCATCTGCACTGTTGGTGATGTATGGATGGACGGCAGGAGAGACGGGGGTGCGGGCTTTTCCGGGGCCATCGGTTGTCCGCTCGTGGTCCCGCTTGGTCTGAGTGATTGGGGTGCTGGCAAGGGTGACCCGGGGTCCATGTGTGTGTGGGGGTGTGCTTTGTGACCCCTGCTGACCTGCACCATTTCCATGCACCCTTTCCCCTTCTCCGTCTCCATTCTCCCTTCTGGCTACTCTAGTTGTCTTCCTGGCTGTGCTTTGCCTGGGACAGATGGCCAGGCAGCTCCAGCGTGCGGCCTCAGAGCTCCATGCTGGGGCATGCCTGTACGAGGAGATCAGTGAATGTGCTGCATGTGTGCAGGGCCCTCTCCCCTGGTGTCTGTTTGGGGGGTCCACATTGTTGGGACCCTTGTACCATCCTAATGGCTTGTCCACTCTCCCTTTCTCCCTTAGTGGAGATGATGATTGTAGAGCGGACCAGGGAGCAGGAGAAGGTACTGCAGCTGCTACTGCACCTCCTACAGAGGGTGCACCAGCTCGACGGTGCCCAGGCGGATTGCTGGAGCCGGGTAGGGATTCCTACTGAGGGTGGGGATCTGCCCCACTGACCCTCTCTGTGCCGCCTCCCCAGCTCCCTTTATGGCAATAGAATATAGTGTTAGTGATATCTTATGTTCTCCTGGCCTGGACAAAGGAAGCCAGACCTAACTTCGGTCAAGCAAAGGCAAAGAGCAGAGAGATGGTCCAGAACAGCCAGCAGGCCTGAGACTGTGATGGAATTCAAGCTGAGATGACTCAACATGTGGATAAGGCCCCATCAGCATACTAACAAAGGCATAGCCAGACAAGTATCTTCTCCTGGCACCGCCACACATGCTTAACAAAGTCTCCTGCTGAACAACTGGAGTTGACAAATGAAACCCATTGTGAACAGATAAGTGGGACATTTGCAACTCTGCTACTGACTTCCAGGCAGGAAAAGAACAATCAAGGAAAGATACAGATGTTAATATGCTAAGGGCCCTTCCTCCCAGGAAGACGTTCTTCTGATATGCTAAAGAACTGTGTGATGTCACCATGACATGGCATCTGGCTATTACTGACCTGTACCTCAGAACTGTATAAAAGAACCTGGTCATACAACATGACTTTGGGTGAAGGCTAGTGGTCACCAGTTGGTGAATCACGTGGTTTCACTCCCTTCCAGACCTTGCACACACGGATCACAACTTGTCTTCGCTCGCCAGCAGCTCTACTCTCCAGCACCAAAGGGCCCTCTCTCAGTCTTTTCCCTGAATCAGCCTGCGTGCTTCCAGGATTTGGCCAGTCACAGGACACGTAAGATATCTTTATCTGGGGACTATCTGTATAATACTGTGTGTGTAGTATAATCCTGCCAAGAATAGAAAACCAAGGTGTGCCGTTCCAATAAAGTTTTGTTTTGTACCACATTGGAGTGGTGTTTTATGACGATCTCGATCCCAATAATTTATTAGTAACACCTTGTCCCTGTTCCGTGTCCCCTTGTTATTAAAGTTGTTTCGCTCCCTTCTCCGGTTGAGTGTCCTCTTTTCCCCCTTGAACTGGTCTATTGTGTGGGTACCTTATGGTGGTTGTGTCATGGTTGACTGGCAGGACCTGGGTATCTCGAGCTCCCCCCCTCTCCCAGTGGTTGTGCTGTAGCTCTGTCGGATCCTTTGCGAATGACCCTGTGTTCCCTGTCCTGGGCCACTCGGCTGACTGTCTTGACTTGCTTATGTCCCCCTCTGGCCCCGTCTCGATGGTCCCCTTTCTCTATGGTCCCTTGGGCCAGGGGACCATCCCCTTGGCTGTTGTCCTGGTGCCTTGCCCCCTCCCTGCCTGTGTGGTGTTCCCCCCCTTTGCCCAAACACATCTGTTGTTAGTGTTTGGGGGCTACTGCAGCTTTGCTGGCAGTTGGTGTGTTCTGGGGTCCCCCCCGCCATTCCCTGCCAGCCTGGCTGTGCTGTGCTGTGCACTTCCATCCCTGCCGCTGTGACCGCCTGTGTCCCGTTCCTCGCTTGTTTTATGGGGCCTTGGGATTGTGTGTGCAGGGGCTCTGCTGGGGGGTTGGGTGTTTGTGTAGGGGTCCCCTGTTGCTTATGGCCTCTGACCACCTCGCCCCTCCTGGGATTCGCCCCCCTGTCTCCTTGGCCATGCAACCCTTCCCTGTGTGGTTGTGTTCCTGATTGTGGGTGGGCAGGTTATGGTTTGTGGGGAGTCTCTGGTGCCTGGCTGTCTGGCCTCTGTCATGGGGCTGGCTGGGGGCTGCTACTTTGTGTCTCCTGTCATCCCTGCTCCCTCCTACCCCGCCCACACAGGGTCTGGCAGTTCAGGGGCAGGGCTGTGTGGTGTGGCTTCATTTGCCCTCGGTCTGCCATATTGTCCCGCCGCTGTTCTGGGCGGGGCTTGCCCGCTGTTCAGTGTCTCGACTATCCGTGTAAATGTCATGGATGTTTGCTCGGTGTTCCCCAGGGTGGGTGTTTGGCTGCTGGGTGTGTGCCGGCCCCTCCCCTTCCGTCCCACAACCCCCCGTGGTGCCATCTGTGTAAACATCTCCCGGAATGGTGCCATCTCCAGCCAGCGGTGGTGGCTGTGTAAAAAAGGCCTATGTGCCAATTGGGCTGCTGCTTCTGCTTCCAGTTAGCTGGCTAGGAGCTGATCCCCTCTCCTTGACCTGTTTCTGTAAAGCACTAAGCAATTTTGTGCTCTAATTCTAACAGCTTTTCCCATGTGTGGCAATTTTTGTGTGTGCGCACTCTGGAATTAGAGATTACCACAAGGTTTTAGCTATCTCCTGGATAACAATGTGTTATCGGAATGACACATTTGTCTCCATAGAAAGTTTCCATTGATCCACCATGTAAGCTTTAAAATAAACCATGTAAGCTTTAAAATAAAACAATATTGGAAAGAACAGGGTTAAGACACAAGTTATTCCTATTAAAGAGAAGGCTGGAGTGGGAATTTTTTTTTGAAAAAAAGGCATGTTATTTCTAATACCAACAATTTACTTGCCTAATGCCTTGTCAAATAGCTAACTGCCATGGTAGAGAGAAAAGGCAAGAGAAAGACCTGAAAACTGCAGAGTTTAATGAAAAAAACAAGCAAGCCTTCTTGCTGATACTTCATATAAGACAACCACAGATGGATAACTTGAACCATCACCATTTATTTGGTTTACTAGACAAAAATTACTGACAGTTTTCTAAGATTCAGGCATAATACATATCTGCAAAGAGTAGCTCAACATTTCCTGTGGCCACTTGAACCATCCCAGCTTCTCCGTGGAGCAGACTTGTATCTAGAATCACTGGGCTACAAGCTAATGAGGCTCTGACTCCTGGAGAGGAAATGGATAATGCCTGGATAAACTGCCTATTGAAATGTCATAATGAGGACAACAATTACAACTCTCTTACTGAATCAGAAGAAGCCAGGGTTATCAATGCCTGCTTACTCTAGCATTTGTCTTCTCTGAGGTGAGAATATTAAGTGTGCTACTTGAGAAGAATGAATAATTTACTTAAAATTCCAGATCATTAGCATAGGCACACAGGGACCAGAAGCGTCAACTCTGTAGGAAAACTAAAATAATTAACCCGTGATATGCAACAATACCAATGGAATGTGCTAGGATTGGCAGATTAAGGCCATCAGACGTGGTACCCAGGAGAAGACAGAAAATACAAAAAATGGCATAGACTTGCTCATCCACATGAACACAGTGGGTGTCTTCAGATGTTACGAGATCACGGTGAACCACGGTGAATACCCACCTGTGGTCACCGTGTCTCATACGTCTGTTTGCGGCGCGCCAGATGTTGGCCACGGTCAATCCCCACATGGGGTCCGTTTGAACCACGCTTCCCGAGCTAGCCGGGGGAAGGTCCCGGGAAGCGTGGTCAAACGGACCCCGGGCCGTGACCAAGGAAAAGTCACGTCTGGCCGTGGCACGTTCGGCCGGACCCGGCGGCCGCATTGGCCCCGCCGCCCGCCCGTCTCCTCGGAGGGCGGGCGGCGGGGTGCGTGGAGGGGGCGGGGCCGTGCGGCCGCATGTTGCGCCACGTGGCCCCGGCCCCTCCCACTTTCCCCGCCGGGATCCCCCCGGCACGTCTGTTGTGCCGTTACGGGGTGACCCCGTAAGCCGGTGGTGCCGGTACGGGGCCAAAGGGCCCCGTATCGTCTGAAAATACCCAGTGTTTCAATAGCAGACTCATCAATTTGACGCATCCTAAGGTAATGTAAAGAGGCTAGTGGTCTCTTCAAGGTGAGTTTGACTACATAAAAACACACAGCATTAAAATGGGAACAATCAAGTAAAACATGTTTGACTGTCAAAGGAACAGATCACAGTCCTGAGGAACTTGAGGAATTCTACTATCACTTTTACACAATCATGGACTAAAATCCTAATGAAAGACTATGATAGAAACACCAAGCCAGGGATGAATGCAGACAACAAACGGAACAACAGGGAAATACAGCTGGGGTGAAACAAATGATTGAAGTCTCACATTCTTACAGTTTGCTAGATACAACAAGCTCATATTTGTCAATTCTTTACACCCACATACACCATGTATGTAGGTGAACAATAGGTGTCTTCAGATGCACAACACCCACGCCTCTACTCCGCCTCACCCCCAGGTGGGCCTTTCATTTAAAGGTGTCCTGCCAGATATGCAGACAGAGCAGAGGAGAAGCAGACTATGTTTACTTTGGAACATTCAGGAGCACCACCAGTGGAGCGGGCAGTCCAAACCTGGGGCACTAGCTGGAGTCGGGGCTGCTGTCCATTTGCTGCACAGACAACCATTGCAGCTCTACTCTCAGCCAGGGGTTACCCCGGGTGACACCATAGAGTTGCAGGCGGCAGCCTAGAGCATCAGGTGATCTGCCTGCAGCTCTATGGTGTGGGAGAGGGGGGCACCTCATGGGCAGACAGTGGGCTGCAGGAGTCATTGGGTCATTAAAACCAGCACCAGGCTGGTCTGCAAACAGGCAGACATGGGGGTGTACCCCTGGACTTACACTGGGGGTGAGCACCCCCACGTCCATATGAGAGGGGGGGAAGCAGCTAATGTGTCATTCCCCCAGATGACACCATGACAACCAGATAGATATACTGTACACAAATGCTGAAACCCTTGCATCCAAGTTTACACACACATGAAATGGTACTTCTGGGAGTAGGGACTTGAGAAAATCATGATTTTTCAGGGAATTTGAAAGTCATGACAGTCTTATGAGTAAAGTATGCAATTTCACAGATCTGTGATACTGTCATGGATTTGTTTGAAAAGGAGAAGGAAAAGCAGGAGACTGAAATGGGGATGGTGTAGGGCAGGGTTGGACAGCTGTCTGCCCCCAGAAAGGTGAAGAACTGATTCGGATGGTTCACCCCCGGAGGCTGATAGAACCAGGTCGATTCCGGAAGGCTCTGGGCGAGTTTCCCTCTGACCTTGACGACTGTTCCATCGATGACCTTGTCTTGTTATGGAATACCTTGCTGACAGAGGCCATTGATCGGACAGCTCCTAGGCGTCCGCTGTCCAGGTGACAGCTCCACAGGCTTCCTTGGTTCTCTGAGGAACTGTGGGAGTCAAAGAGAGAAGGGCGGAGGTTGGAGCGACAGTGGTGTCGTTTGTGTGCTGAAACTGACAGATTGTGTCATACAGTCAGTTTACGAGCCTATGCCGTAGCTATGTGGGCAGCAAAAAAAGAGTTTTTTGCTACCCTCATAGCATCCGCTAAATCCCATCCAGTGGAGCTTTTCCGTGTGGTGCGGGGGGCTGGTCAGTCTGGCCTCCCTCCGCCTGGGAGTGAAATCATCTACTGCTCGCTGTGACATGTTTGTGGATTATTTTGTGGATAAAATTGCTCAGATTTACCACGACTTTGATACCACAATTAATACATATGGGGAACTGGAGGTTATGGAAGCCTCATCTTGTCCAGTTTTGTGGTCTCAATTTCAGTCGGTGGCATCCGCCGATGCGGTTGGTGTTCTTGGGGCTGTTAGGGCCACATTTTGTGAATTAGATCCTTGCCCATCCTGGCTGATTAAATCTTGCCGGGAAACAATGGGACCGTTGCTGACTGGGGTGGTCAACACCTCCCTTTGGGAGGGCAGAGTGCCAGGCTGTCTCAAAGAGGCAGTGGTTCGGCTTCTGCTCAAGAAACTATTGCTTGACATTGACTCCCTTGCCAGCTATCGGTCTGTCTAATCTTCCTTTTTTAGGGAAGGTTATTGAACAGGTAGTGGCTCAGCAACTCCAGGGACATCTGGTTATCTGGACCCCTTTTAGTCGGGATTTCATCCGGGGTATGGCACCGAGACTGCGCTTGTGGCTTTGGTGGATGATCTGCACCGGGAAATGAACCATTGTCATTCGACCATGTTAGTTCTATTAGATCTTTAGGTTGAATTTGATACAGTTGATCACGGGATGTTGTTGACGCGACTGTGGGACTGTGCAGGGGTGGGCGGCACTGTTCTCGAATGGTTCCGCTCTTTCCTGACAAATAGAATGCAGTGAGTGGTTCTTGGGGAGTCTTTTTCATTATACTGAGACCTCTCATGTGGAGTCCCGCAGGGTTTGGTTTTGTCCCCTCTCCTGTTCAATGTATACATGCAGGCACTCGGTGATGTGATCAGGAGGTTTGGCATGCAGTGTCATCAATATGTGTTTGACATCCAGCTATATTTCTCTTTTTCAACAGACCCAGGCCCTGCAGTCTCGGTGCTTACTCGGTGTTTGACGGCTGTGGGGGACTGGATGATGACTAACCAACTGAGGCTGAATCCCGACAATATGGAGGTGATGTTGGTGGGAAAGCGATGGAGATGGTGGCCCCTGTTATTGGCGGGGTCTGCCCTCCATTGGTACCCCAGGTACAGAGTCTGGGGGCGCTCCTCAACGCGCAGCTCCGCCTGGATGCCCAGGTGGAGGCTGTGATGAGTACCTTTTGCCAATTACATCTGGTGTGATGACTTTGGCTGTTTGTCTCTGGCTCTGACCTGGCCACCATCATCCATGCTTTCATGACCTCCAGATTGGACTATTGCAACACGTTCTACATGGGGCTACTCATGCAGACAGCTCATAAATACAGCTGGTACAGAATGCAGCAGCCTGTCTTCTGTTAGGACTGGGCAGCCAGGAGCATATCACACCAGTGCTCTGGTGGTTTTCCGGACCCAATTCAAGGTGTTGGTTTTGGCCTATAAAGCCCTAAATGGCCTAGGCCCTACCTATCTGTGAGATCGCCTCACTCCCCGGGTGCTGGACCGACCCCTACAGTCATCTGGGGGCACCCTGCTCAAGGTCCCCTGAGACTTCCGGTGGGTGTTCTCGGTGGTCGCACCATGGCTGTGGAACTCCCTTCCAGTGGTGGCCCGTTTGGCCCCAGATCTCCCCTCTTTTGGGAACAGTTGTAAGACCTGGCTGTTTCACCAGGCATTTGGAGGTGGGAGAAAATGGGTGAGGGGATGGCTGTTTGGGTAGGGGTTATTTTTCTTTTTTTCTTTTTTTTAAATTTTTTTTTCTGTCCTCCTTTTAGTTGTATTGAAATTGTTTTAATATTTGTTTGCTAATTGTAAGTCGCCCTGAGCTGCCTGTGGCAGGAGGGGTGGGGTATCAAAACTCTAAAAATAATAAAAATAATAAAAAATATCCTCATTCTGTGCTGTGACCACCCCAACTTCTCTCCCCCACTTGTTACTGGGAAACTGGGAGCATCTGTTTAGGAAAGAGTCCTACAGATTCTGTTATGTCCTCTGTCACCGTGCTTCAGGATGTGATTGTGAAGATAATTGGCCAGCCTGGATGTGTAAACTATGTCTCCTGATTGCTGGGATGCCATCCCCAAATTCCCAGTTATGTCCCTTCTATGACAGCCTCAGGGCCACCCCCTATGCCTGCCTCGAAGCCACCACCAATTGGTCCTGTAAAGCTGGAGGCATGAAGTAACTGGCCAGTGAATGTGTCTGTCAATTTGTTGGGTTTCTCCCCATCCTCCCTCCTACAGCCTCCCTCCTCCTGCCATGCCAGGTGCCAGTCTCTGACTGGCACTGCATGTGCTATTTATTTGAATAATGGTCTTCAAGGGGACAACTTCAATTGCTAATAAAATTGGGATCCTTTATCAAATTGTACTTTAGTTTGGCAGAGATGACAGGGAATGTATGGGATACAGTCCTGACAAATGTCTTGTACACGGATGGAAAATAAAAATGTTACAGTCAGAAATGCATTTTTATGTTAATGTCTTATAACATCAGGACCCTTTATCCAATCATTCTGAAAATTGGCAGAAGTGTTAGACTTCTGGAGGGACATAATATACACAGGTTTCACACACATTGAATGGAAGATAAAGAAGTTGTAGCCAGGAATGTGCATGCAGCTTTTATTAAAATCACAACATTCAATTGCTTATAAAATTGGTTCCCTTTATCCAATCTTTGCACAATTTGGTACACATAATGCCCTCCATTGGGGGTATAATATCCCCAAAGTTCATCAGAACTGATTAAGAAACTAAAAGTTATAGCTGGAAATACATTTTTCAGTGTTTTCCCTTTATTTTGAAAAAAGAAATTATTTTTGTTTTCATTATTAATTTTTATTTTTGTTATCACAATAAAGAAAATGAAAGTTTTCATTTTTGTTATCATAATAACGAAAATGAATTACTCACCCCCATTCTCTGGCCCCGCTCATTCCTTCCTCAGGCAGTTCCTCCAATACTCAAGCCACCTCCATGGAAATGTGCTATCCACTATGGTCAGGATTAGACTGCCCATTCTTCCAATACTGGCTCCTTTTTATACTGGAAACCCCGTCCCTCAAACCCCTCAACTTCCTGTTCAGTGGCCATTTTGTGGTTCAGCGACACTCCAAGTGACCATCTTGTGGCACCACTCTGCCACAGGAACTTATTAGAAATTCAGGTTGCAGGAATACATTGGATCCAATGCTGCCCTGCAACCTGTATTATTCATATGTGTCCGCTAAAAAATTGCATATATGGCAACCCTATTTGTAGGCAGCTCCCTCCCTCCTGGTTTTGCTGTATTGGTCTGTTCCACAGTTTCCCCAACACTAGGGCACCAGATTCTCAGTTGTCATGGTCCCTGTCACGTTATTGCCCAGTCTTTTCCCAGCGCTTTCCTGTTGGCTGTCTGCCTATAAAAGTGGAATCACTTCTACAAAGAAACAAGTACAGGCCTCTTTAAAGAAATGTACCTTGATTCGGACCTTGATATCGAGGTTTTACAAATCTGGTTTTAAAAATAATGCATGAGCTGCTGGGCGCCACTGTTTTCTATGGCGGCCGGCGACTTCTGGTGCGTGTAAATGCTCTCCATGCAACTTTTTAAAGGGTGGATTTGTCAATCCGCTAGATTCCCCCGCTTGTCTAAAAATGCCCTAAGAGGAGTGTCAATACAGTTCTGACCAATTATCTCCTCTCTCATAGTCTTATACCCGCTAACACCTTGTGGAAACAAATGGAATGAAATAACTGACTATGACTTGTTAAGTAAGGAAGTAACATTCCATTTTCTTTGGGGAAATTGTGCAATAGGATTTCACTTCATAAGAAATCACAGTAAATGATGAGATAGGGCATTCCTACATTATTTATTAATTCTTCTTATTATTTATTATTAATAAAAATCCTCTATATAGCACTTTCAGTGCTCAAAGTGCTTTACTATTTTATTTACATAGTTCATTCTCACAGTCCTGTAAAGTAGGTCATTATTATCCCCATTTTATAGATGGAGAACTGAGAGTGAGGGATAGGGACTTACTCAAGGCCAACCAATGTGTTCATGGCTAAGACAGAATTTGCTGTCTTGTTTTCCAAATCCAAGACCAACGCCTTAACTACTAGTCTACACTTACTGTCATTGGCCACTTTTATTCCCATATTGGTGTGCACATTGGTACACACAAACCTGGGAATCCAAATGACCACTTCTTGCGAATGTAATGTATGGACCTGGTCCCTGTGCTGGTACGGAATTAGGAAAGAGGGTTTCTCCTGTCTCCATTCGATATTTGGTGGGGAAGCAGAATGGCCCTGACTGCACTGAAGTCCTGCAAGTGAGGCTAGCCTGCTCCCTGCTGAATACCTGAGCACAGTGTGAGCAGCAAGGAGAAGACCAGGCCTGCCTCCTGCATTAAAGTGCTCCTCCTCTGCCAGCAGCATCCCCAGGCAGCAGTCTCTTCCCAGATGGAGCTGCTACTTGCAGACTGCAATTACTCTGTGGACAGGACCCCATGCAGATAAGAACCTGAGGCTGTTGCCAGCCAAGCTGTGGGGAGGTCCAACATGTCTTGCAACAAATGAGAGTTTCCCCAGCAAAAGTTCATATGTGACGCTGTCCATGCCCTTGGTAAGTGTGTGGAGAATGTGCAGGAACATCTATGGGAAAAACAGAGTTTATAACATGACAAGCCACTTCCCTCCCTTTACAGCTACCTTTTTCTTGTTGTATGATTGGTTCAGTCTCTAGGCCAGATTTAAAATTCTCTTCCAAAACTATTACACTGCAGACGTACATGGCTCTTACATACCAAGAACCAGTAAGAAAGCGAGACAGAGACAGAGAGAGACATAAACAAGCAGACATTTATCTTATCAAAAGAAAATGATCTCAACTGCATATTGCATTCTATGATTAGTTGAATATCACAATTCATCACCATGCAGGGAGAGTTCTGATAAGATAAGGACTTTAAATTTCTGCCGCCGGTATATATGGATATGAAAACACCTCTCCAGAATTAAGGAATCTATCTGGGCTCATTTGATTCTGATAAATTAGGTTGTATCTACTATAAGCATTCCACCAGTAATATTGATTGGGCCCGTAGGTTTATTATGCATACGGATTATTATAGAAGCATTTCTATCATCTCCTTGGATGCTGACATGCGTTTCTGAGCTGAATGACTTTCATATTTTTCTGTGCTATTTTAGCAAAATTTGTATGAGCAGAAAAATAGTGTTTTTTCTCCTCTTAGAAGCAAAGGGATCTAATTTTGATCTTGCTCAAGCTGATGGAGTGAGACCAATAGAGCAGTGCAATATTAGCATGGGAACAGGCATACAAATATCCTCCAAAACCTGATTAACTTGGGTCTTGTCCACTCTAACCTCTCTGGTCAGTGGTCACAGTGCTTGCTTATTTGCCAACATTTGGTCCCTTCAAAATGCTTCTGCTAGTACCAAATTCATGGCTACTAAGATACCCCATGTGCCTTAAGATAATGTGCCGCACTGGGTCAGACGAACGGTCCATCTAGCCAGCATCCTGTTTTGGACAGTGACCAGTTTGGGCCATTTTCAAACAGGCCACATCCACACAGATCCACCCATCCCTCAGCCACTTGAGCACCTGACTGAAGGCAGTATGGGTGGGCATGCACTCCTGTGACCCATGCACCACCCACTCATGCCCATACACGGAGCATCAGAGAAAATCAGAGATGCTCTGTGCGGGAGCAGCAGTGGGCAGTGCGTGGGTAGGGATGCAGATCCAGCGTACACCCATCACTGCCCGTTTGATCCTCCGCCCCCCGCACTCACCAGATATCCATGGGCACTCCACGCGCCACACACAGACCAGCCCCCCAGCCATTACTGTTTTAAAATGGCCATTAAGTGCTTTAGGGAAGTACACAGCAGGTCTAATAAAGTGCTATTCACTTCCAGCCCTGAACAGTCAGAGGTCTCATCCACTGACCAACTTGACTAAAAGGTGTTAACAAGTAACACAATAACCCCCACAAGTGGGTATTTTCATGGTCATCTACTAAGTGGTAAGGATCACCCCATATGTGGCCACCACACCAAGCACACTCACTCACCACCCATGGCGTTGGTTACTATTAGTCATTTCTATAACACTACTAGGCATATGCTGCACTTTGTAGTCACAGATCTTTTAGAGACAGGTCCCTTCCCAGTGGGTTTATGATCTAAGGATGGACAAGGGTGAGAGGAACACAGGGACAGACACACGTGTATTCCCATTTGACAGATGGGGATCTGGGGCTGACAGGTTGTGACTTGCTCAAGGTCACCCAGTGAGTTCATGGCTAGGATGGGATTTGAACCCTGGCTTCCCAGGTCCAAGCCTAGCACCGTATCCACTACCTCATACTGGCTCTATACACCACCCTGCTTCAGAGAATGTCTGGGATAATGCCAGCTAATGCATGCCCAGGTGTTGGCATGCCATGCCATCAATTAGGTGAAGAGGAGTTGGTGTGTGCTTGGGGAGGGGTAAGCAATGAGTTGTAGCTGCTGTTGCTTTGACAGGAACTGGGTGACTGGAGTACAGGGTTGAGACTGACTTGGGTGTGAATCAATTGGAAAATTGGCTCAGTTTGGTTTTGTACTTGAGAAATATTTCTGGGTGTTTTCAAACTTGACGGTGACTGGCTTTAGCACACTTTGGCACACTTTACTCCGCAGGCCACCATCATGTTCGTTTGCGCCAGCTAGATGTTTGCACAGGCTGGATCCCGACCATGTTGGCAGCTAGCCTGGGAGCAGGGGCGACTGGTGGGTACTTGAGGTTGGAGGGGCAGTAAGGCCGGTGAGCCTAGGGGCGGAGCCAGGGCAACGGTGGACGGAGCCAGGGCAACGGTGGACGGAGCCAGGGCAACGGTAGGCCAATGGCATGGCATAACCCAGCAGCAAGAAGTTCCCAAGGTTAACATTGGATGGACATTACATTACTTAATGATGGGAACGCTGCTGTGTGAAGCACTGCAACCAGGGGATAGAGAACCCTCTTATTGGCAGAGCATTTAGCAGGTGAGGATAGAGGTCGGGTGGGTTTTTGGGGTGTGGTTAGGGGTTTTTTAGGGGATTTTATTGTATTATTTTGTATTTTTACTATTTTTCTCTTTGTGCTTTTGTTTCTGCAAACTGCCTTGAGCCTTTGGGGAAGGGCAGGGTATACATTCTGATAAATATAAGAGATTACGGTCTTGTGCAAGTGTATAGAGAGGGGATTCATTGGAATTAAATTCACGCCCTTAGTCAGGGACCCATGTTCACTGTGGTTTCTCCTAGGGATGGGAGAACGCAGTTCGGAAGTTCGGAGTTCGGACCGAACTCAAATAGTTCGGTCGACTGAACCGAACGTTCGAACCAAACTTGAATTTGGAAGTTCGGAGTTTGGACTGAACTCAAACAGTTTGGTCAACCGAACTGAACGTTCGAACCGAATTCGAATTCGAATTCGAACGTTCAGTTCGGATGCATTCGGTGAGTTCGGAATTGAATTTCCATTGGTTTCAATGGAAATAACATTATCAGCTGTAACTTTTTTGTTTTTTATGCTATGTGGCTGAAATCTGGTATTCCTCTACCGCCAATAGAACTCATTATGTGACCCAAATTTCAAAATAATTGGATAAAGGAATACGATTTTAGAAGCAGTTGAATTATTGAATTTTGCAATATTCTACATATACATTCTTAGCTGTAACTTCTTTGCCTCACATTTAATTTAGATGAAACTTATTCAGTTTATACCCCTTCCAATAGTAACTATCTTTGCCAAATTTAAGAAGTATTGAACAAAAGGTCTTGGTGGTATAAGCAATTAACATATAAATGTATGTGTGACTATAACATCTTTGTAGTCCAATCAGTGTACATGACATTTGGCAGGGCTATATATTACACTTTCATGATCATCTCTGACAAATATCATAAAGATATTATAAAGGGTCCCAATTTTATATGCCTGTACAACATATGTAGAGAAGTGGCCTATACCTGGGATTCTCTTATGTCACTGTGGTATAAGATCGGTTTGTGATGCAAATTGGCCAACAGAAGTGTCAACAAAACATCCTCATTCTGTGCTGGGACAATCCCTGCATATCTCCCCCACTTGTTTCTGGGAAGTCAGACGCATCTGTTTAGGAAAGAGTCAATAGAAATTCTCTTATGTCCTCTGTCTCAGTGCTGCAGGATGTGATTGATAGTTGGCCAGCCTGGATGTGTTTAAACTATGTCTCCTGACTGCTGGGATGCTATCTCAGAAGTCCCAGTTATGTTGCTTATGCCCGCCACAGGGCCGCCCCCTATGCCCACCTCGAAACCACTACCAATTGGTCCTGTAAAGCTAGAAGCTTGCAGTAATGTGTTTGGCCATTGAATGTGTCTGTCAGTCTTTGGGGTTGCTCCACATCCTTCCTCCTACAGTCTCTCT
>QEPC01011006.1:555670-576368 GCA_003113815.1 Sphenodon punctatus | reverse complement strand
CTCCTGTCTCTCAGATTGTAAGCCCTAGGGGCAGGGACCGTGTCTATTTTATTACTTTGTAAAGTGCCAGGTACACTGCTGGCACTATATAAATGTTTGTTAATAATAATAATAATAATAATAATAATAATAAAGCAATCTAAAAATCCTACTCAATGCCTGCTGTTCAGGAACAGTGACTAGCTCAGAAGGTGTTGGGAAGGAGGGAGGCAGATAATTAGTTTCGTTTCTTGCAAACCTCTCCACCCTGGTGCCTGGAAGTCTGGTCCTCAGTGACTGACACCTCCCTGTCATGTTTGACCTTCCAGTGAACCTTTTTTTGCCATCCGAACTCATCCGAACGTGATCCAAACTGATCGAACTGTTCGGCCATTTCGCCGTTCGGTGTTTGGTTTGTTCGATATGTTCGCGTTTGGGTTCGAGTTCTGTCATCTGAACAGGGCGAGTTTGGGCTGAACTCCGAACTGCTGAACCACGTTCGCCCATCCCTAATAGCAAACCCCACCCCCAAAGTCCTGTCTAGACAGGCCAGCAGGCCCCATGCTCGCTTCAAGGCTTCCCAGGCCACAAGTACCCTCCTGGACACAGTCTTCCCCAATACCTGGGTCCACAGTTTCTCTTCTGTTCAAATCTTCAGGACCCTGGGGAGCATAGAGTGGCTAGGCAGGCCTCCAGGCTTCTTCTTAGCCTAAGTCAATAGATCAGGCTTCTTCCCAGCAGGGTTTCAGGACTGGTCAGCTCCCCTGCTGAGAACCTCTAGGGGATCTTGCCTACTTACCTTTCAGACAGAGACTGACCCCCCTCTCTGGCTTCCATCCTCTTATGTAGTCAGAGTGGGCATGGCGACCTCGCCAGGCTGTCTGCCCTTAAAGGGCCAGTGTACTGCCCACTCTGTCTCCTTGTCTCTCAGCCTGTCTTTTACTCAGGCTGATCGCTGACTATGGTCTGGATATGCCACACCCATGTGCATGGCTGTAGCAGGGAACAACCTTGTAGGGCTGCTGCCTCTTTAAGAGGGGGGCTGAGTGGGCCCTAAGACTGGCCCACTCAGCCCCCTCTTAAAGGGGATGCAGTCCTGCAAGGCTGCTCCCTGTTACAGTCATCCCTTCCCCTCATCTCAATGGGATGAGAACTAATGATGCCCTAGACTATTACATTACAAATGATGCGCTGGACCTACTGAGGATGCTACAACTAAAACAACACCAACCAGTTTGAATATGCCATCCTGGTTGCCAAATCAGCAATGCAAACAGTAGGCACTGAGGGAGAGACAAAAAAAAACTCCGGAACCTCTCAATTCCAGTCTGAGGTAAGAAGAAAATTCCTTTCCAACCTCAATAAAGGCAGTTCATGAAGTTCACAGTGACCAGTCCAAAGGGTGGGTGGATGGGTGGGTTGCCTCCTGCTCTGTCTCCTGTGAACACACAACTGCCCACTCCAGGCTAGGATGGGCTTTAAAGCCCTGCTGCACTGCCATCTTGCAGGAGTGCCTGCAACCCCAAGAGGTGGGAAAGCCCAGCTGCAGCTCCTCGACTCAGATCCAAAAAAACCCCAGCCACCCTTGGAGCAGCTTGGGGTTCTCCAGTGGTTGCCAGGTGTGACTGAAGCCTCCAGTGTACCCAGCTTCCTCTCATCTGGTAAGCAGGGGAGGGGGCACAAACCTCATTCTTCTGTCCCCAATTTTTGTGGGTACTTGTTTCAGCTCTATGTGAGCAGTTGAGATATCGTATAGTCAGGGTCCTGTGATCATTGTGTGTTCCCCTTTGCTTACAAGGGGGTTAATACAGTCAACACAGGTACCCAATTATAGTATCATCAGAGTATCATGCATAGTAGCCTATGAGCATTCAGCCATGACATGTGTAGAACTGAGGGACAGGTACTACATGGTAGAATTTAGAGCAGTTGTTCTCAAAACCTTTTTGAACCACAACCTTCCTTTCACTTGTCTGTTAAAGTTGTGCCCCCCACACCACCCTCATCCCCACACATATCTTGCGCTCTCTCTTCCTCTCCCCCTTCCCACCCTCCTATTGTTTCCTCTCTCCACCCTCCTATGGCTTCCCCTCCCCCTCTCTCTCCTCCTAGTTCTTGAATTCTCCTTCTTTCCACCACATTATTTTGGAGATTCTCCCTTGTTCAGTAGGAATGTGGAGCTAGCTGTTTGCCAGCTAGGATCCTTCGCACACACACAAACACACACAAACACACACACACGCACACACACACACACGCACACACACGCACACACACAAACACACACACACACGCACACACACACACACACCCCACCTTCCATGTTACCCCTCAGGGACCTGCCACCCAATTTGAGAACCTAGGTTTTAGGGGGACCATGGAGTAATGTGTATATGGTATATATGGTGCAGGTTTACCATGTATTATCATCACATCTGAATGCTTATTTGTAGTAAACGTTCCCCACCTCTCATCCAATGTCTCCCACCTCTCATTCTTCAGCAAACCCACAAACAATTGTGGCTTAATATTTCCTGCTTCACTCACAATGGCAATTATATTATCACATCTAAGGGGCAAGGGGTAGTGATGACTAACATACTAGCTACATGGTAGTTCCTATGTACTTCACACTTGCAATCGTTCCAGTTTTAAAAGGCGTATGTGCTCCACTGAGTGTTTTCACACAGACGTGGGGGTGCTTACCCCCAGAGCATTTCCAGGGGTACAGCACCACATCTGCCCGCTTATAGCACCTGGGTGGGATTTAAATGACCTGGTGACTGTGATAGCCCCCGGTCCACCCACACAGCTCCTCCCTCCCCCACACCATAGAGTTGGAGGTAGATCTCCCTATGCTCTAGGCTGCTGTATGCAACTCTGTGGTGTTGTCTGAGGCAATCCCCAGCCAAGAGCAGAGCTGCAGAGGCCATCTGCCAAGCAGATGGATAGCAGCCCTGTCTCTGCCCAGTACCCCATGTTTGGGCACCTACTCTGCTGACAATGCTCCTGGATGTTCCAGAGGACCACTGGTGGGGCTTCCCTGGAGCAGGCACAGCCTGCTCTGCCTCTGCTCTGACTCTGGGGGGTGAGGTGGAGCAGAGGTATGTGTGCTGTGGCATGCATGCTGTCCATCTGAAGACACCCATTGTCTCAATTGCTATTAAAACTGTATCCTAGATTTAATTTGTAATTAATTTATTTATTTCTAACCATGTGCAAAGTGAGCATGGTGCCTTAAGAGAATCAGTCATTGTCTTTAAAAAGTTTACATTCAATCTAACACCACAATCCTGCAATGACTTAGGCACATGCTTAATTTGAGTACTATGAGTTGTCCCATTGGCTTGAGAGTTGAATGTAAGCACAGGATAAATGGCTATGCTGATGGCATGTACAGCAGGGTCAAGGGCAAAAGAAGGCCAAGTTTGGGGACAGGACAGGGTCAAGTTCGGGTCCAGACAGGTTTCAGGGCAGATACAGGTTGGGGCAGGGCACAGCAGGCTGGATTAGGGATGGGAAGGGCAGATCAGAACAGGATCCAAAACCAGGCAAAGTAAGGTCAGATACAGATTCAGGTTCAGGGAAGAGTCAGACGCATCATGGGATAAGAATCAGAACAAAAAGAGCAAAAGCATGCAGGATAGGGTTCAGGCAAGAAACAAGCAGAGAACAGAAAGTTGCTGATGTTACACCCAGTGAGGACTGAGTTCCAGGGGCCTACAAAAGCTAGAAGGATGCAAATCGACTAGCATAGGAAAGCCCTACAGAGAAACCCCAGGCCCTGAGCAGAACATGATGGTGGTGCTGTGGCCCTGAGATATTTTTGAACATTTATCAAAATGAGATTTTTTAATGGCTAGCGCTATGATACTTTTTAGACGTCAAAAGAGAGATTGATTCTCCAATACTAGGCTCTATACTTGCATACTTGGCCCCACCTCCCCTGCCATGACACTGTGAAGAGCAAACCATGAGCTAAAATAAGTCTCATTTTGTTACTTGACTGATATCTATTCAAGACAGATTCTCTGCCTAGCCAAAATGCATAAGAATAGAGTCATAGAGTCCTATGGTCTTGGGACATGTTAGTGCCGATGGACACGATGTACTACTACTTTTTATTGCTAGAGCCTAGCCCGTGGTTGGAGGGAATTCCAGTATGCCAAGCAAGAGACTGAATATACAAGCTATTACAGCCCAACTGGCCATCCCTAGAAGTTGCAACCAGGTACCAGCAAAAATGGATACCCATCGAAACTGGGGTGCCTGAGTCAACCCACCTGAGTTCAGGCATCGATTGGTGCCCACAAGCGCAACCTGATGAGCTGACCACATGTTCCCTGGGCTGACTGACCTGGCTGCTGTTGCTATTCCTGGACACCGCTGCTTCTCCCAGTCACTGCTCAGGTGAGCAGAGTTCTTCCCATTCAGGTTTTCTGAGGAGGAGGCGGGAGTGAGGAGGTTTCTCCTGGTGCACAAAGCCCTGGCTTCCAGTCAGGTGGTGTGCCACAGTCCAGATACCAGGAGTGCACGTGGGTTGAGTGTGTAATGCCTTCAATATGACCGAACCCACACAACCCATGTGCATCCTCACTATGGGGACTGTGGTGCGCTGCCCAGCTGGAAGCTGGGGCTCGGTGAGCTGGGAGAGATCTCCTCGCTCCAGCACTGTTCAGAAAAGCCAAGCAGGAATAACTCAGCTCAGTTGAGCAGTGACTGGGAGGCGTAACAGTGGTCAGTCAGCCTGAAGAACACAGTTTCCCCCCCCCCCCCCCTGGGCATTCAAACACCCAATTGGGGGTGGGTGGGGCTAGGTAACCTGTCTGGTGCCTGTTATGATGCCCGGAAAGTGTAGGCATTACCCACAAGTACTAAATGAAGTACTGCTGCACCCCTGGTCATCCCCTTTCTTCTGTCATTTGCTTTAGTAGCAGCCACCAACCCAGACACATCTACTAAGTCCATTAAGTCTGGCCCCTTTACCTCACCTTCAGTTTTCCTACTTTCCATTGACTTACTGGGCAGCCATTTGCAAGCTCTATTTTGTTTGCATAGCCCAGCAAGCTACCGTAGTACTAGGTAGGGGTTGTTCTGGTGGTGTGGGTGGG
This sequence comes from Sphenodon punctatus, assembly GCA_003113815.1. Classification (NCBI taxonomy): domain Eukaryota; kingdom Metazoa; phylum Chordata; class Lepidosauria; order Sphenodontia; family Sphenodontidae; genus Sphenodon; species Sphenodon punctatus. The sequence goes on along the minus strand of QEPC01011006.1, from coordinate 571,278 downwards.
ATCAGCGAGGCAAACTCAAAGTACAATACCTCTCGGTTTTCACATTGATGCCATTGGATCAAAAGAAAGGATACAATGTATGGCTCACTGGTACACACCATGTCATCTGCAATTTGGGGCAAATAGTTTGCTCAGTTACTGTGCTTTAAATGTGGACTAAATCCACTGACTTCATTGGAACGACTGCAGTTTTGCACCAGTCAGAGTACTTGGCAGAACAATCTGGCAGTTTGAATCTTGGTCTTGCTGTTTAAATACCATTTTGTGTAGCTTTTTATGAATTATATTCATGGGGAAAGAGAATGCCTGATTAGTGTTTTGTTCCAAACACACATCCCTAAGTACAAAAAAAAAAAGAAATGTAGGATGCATAGGATTTAATTGCTTTAGGGATAAAAATGCCTATGGTTATTGGATTCCAAAAGGATTCACCAATGTGCAGGTACATTTTTTTCCATGACAATATAAAGTGACCACCTGTAGTTACTTAATGTTAGGTTCATACACTCTGAAGCCTGCTGCTGCAAATTTCTGTTGAAATTCTTGCTGAGCTGGATTAATCAGATCAAAGTTGTTGTTATAATGCTAAATGACTATCTGGGAACATGAATCAGACATTGGAAAGCCTTATTTCAATAACTGTATGCAGTTGCAAGCAAAACACAGGCATTGTCTCTGCAGAGCCTCTTACATGTGACCGATTTACCACCTCCATCTGACCTTCATTAGCTAATTATGTGGGTAACACCCAGCCTCTGTTTCCTGATGTTCATATGTTCTGTGTATCTTTGACTTTATATGGGTGATATAAGAAGAGAGATCTTTTGCAATACAATTATTCGGAAAATTACAGCATTGTAAGAAAGGACACAGATACTATACAATTCTGGAGTAAGAACACTGTATCTGTGTAGGTGGATAGTCTGGTGATACAGTGCTGGATCTTAAGCTTGACACCTCTTACACCCTGAATAATTCAGCAAATTGATTTATCACCAGTGTCTGCAAATCAAGCTTGGATTACATCACAGGCAGACAAAATTAAGTGTGTCTTCATTCTATGCAAGATAAAAAAAAGGTCCATCTGTTTCCAGTCTGTATTTATTTTGTCCATAAGTGTACTAGACATTAATTAAATGCATAAGAAGACTGGCAAATAAATTTATTACAAACCAATCTCATTATGATGCCTGTCCATTAAAACAAAGATCACAAAAGTACAAAAGAAGAATTATTTTAGTTGTAAATCAGAAGATCATAAACCTACGAAACTAAGCAGCTTTGACACTGCTTTCACATTGCTGTTTCTGCACCAGTGGTATTAATACCACAAGGAGCAAGAAGAATTTTCACTATTCTTGATTCATCTGTCACAGGTGATGGTGCCCCATGTGTCTTCCCCCCCACATGCACACACAAATAAAGAGGACAATTTTCCCCCTTACCCATTCTTATTTTGGGAGCACCATTAGTAGCAATTTCCCCCTCTTCACGCACACGCATCAAAAGAGAACCAATTCAGAGCTGCTGCCAATAGCATTCTGTGAACCAGTGAGCATAGAAGTGTTGAGGGAACAGTATAGCAAACAAACTTTCCATGTCCCTCTGCCCTGGGGGCCTAAACATTTCACCCATAGCCAAGCTCCACTGGTCTAGGAAGTGAGAGTGGCATCAGGACCTGAATAGAATAGAATTGTGGCTGCTGTCTCATGAACTCCCCCACATGCTGCGTGCCAGAAAAACATTCTCTTGCAAACTGCACCGAGAAGCTGGCACACTCTGGATGTGTATAGCTTTTATATTACTGTTCAGATGCATTAAACTGGAAAGGAATGTGAAAGAAACATTGCCGAAGCCAATAATGACTTGGTCACAGAAATAAAATTAAACTCTAGCTTGTTTTTTTATTTGGATGGACCTGGTACTAGCCAAAAATTACACAGTGCTGAGAGGAGCCTGGCTATCTGCAAGAATTTCATGAGAAACTTTTCTAAAGAAGTTGAGAAAAAGGGAAGTCCCTTTGTCAATGTTTCTTAAAACATGATGCCACATCTTCATCATTCTAGTCTGAAAGAACATGAATACAAAGGATGAAGTTTCTGTTGGAAACTTAGCTATCAGCACAGTAATAATAAGCCAAAACTTTGCAAGCCTTAGTGCGTTTTCAGACAAGACACTCTCCACCTACTTCTCACCCACTATACATGTTACAGGGCACCCATAGGGCAACACTGCAGCCCTGCAACATGTATAGTGGGTGGGTGGTGGGTGGGTAGTGGGTAGAGAGTGTCTTGTCTGAAAACGCCCTTAGCCATCAGTGCCGTCACAAGAGTCCAAAACTGAAGGAGAAAGGGGGGGGGGGGGGGGGAAGCCGGCAGCAGTCCTGCCCCATGGTCATGCCCCCACTTGTTTGTTTGTTTGTTTTTTAAATTGTAATGTTTTAAAAGGAAACCTAAAAAAAAAATCACAGACATTTATCATTCCTTCATACAAGCCACACTTGAGTGGATCTTCAGGCTCCCTTTATAATGGTCCAGCATGTCAGCTTCAGAAGCAACAGCTAGTTGCTCTTATTAACTCAGCCATTAGGAAAGGTCTTTGCATGTTGTCCAATAGTTAAGTAGCTGTTTGATAAGATGGTACAGAGGCATTAGTAGGGATGGGCGAACAGAACTGAGTTCGGAAATTTGGTTCGGTTCGGTTCAGTTCGGAAATTCGGTTCGGAAGTTCGGTTCGGTCGACTGAATTATTCGAGTTTGGTCCAAACTCAGAACTTCCGAACAAAGTTCAGAAATTCAAACCTCATTGAACTAAATGGAATATGATATTTTAGGGATGGGCGAACAGAGCCGAGTTCGGAAATTGAGTTCGGTTCGGTTCGAAAATTGAGTTCGGTTCGGAATTTCGGTTCAGTTGACCGAACTGGTCAAGTTCGGTCCGAACTCCAAACTTCCGAAGCGCGTTTGCCCATCCCTAGGCATTAGCAGTGTGTTGAGTAGCGTAACTCTCTCTAGCTAGTGCTAAACTGGCAGCCAGGGACTCGAGTTGATGGCACCAAAAAATCTTAAATTCTGCAACCAGTGAAGCCAAATTCTGCAAATTCACTGCGAGCATTAATATTTGTATAATTAACTTGATTTGCATAACTATGCATACTGGGAAGCAAATTTGCAATAGATTTGACATAGAATCACAACTTTGCTAATAAAACACAACTCAAATCCTCTGGAATTTCAGCACCTCCCTCACGCAAACATAGAGTCTTCAGACCCCACCCACCCACAATTCATCTCCCAGTGGCCTATTTACCCTCGGGTCATGGTCAGGATTGGCTGATTCTGCGAGGGTTCTGTGAGGGTTGGCTGATTCTGCAAGGGTTGACTGATTCTGCGAAAATCACTGCAAATTGCAGCAACGCAGTCAACCCGGGTCCCTGCTGGTAGCACAGATGTTGAATGCAGAAACCAAAAGAGTGGAGCAAATTGCACATTTCCAAATAAAAGAAGTAACCTAGCAATCGTGTACATCAAAGAGCTAAAAGTATTTGAGATGAATTGAACACCCAAATGAGCAACATATCTATTTATTTGTCTTCCACTTGTGTTTAATCAACCATTTACATCAATGTCACACTAGAGCGAGGAGCCCTGCAAGGTAGGCTAGCTGCTATCTATCTCCTGCATCTACCACTCATGCAAGTCTTGGTCAGAGTTTATCTTTCTGTATCTGCTGCTGCAAGCTGGGATATTGTTTTTCTCTTGAATCGCAGGAAATCTTGTTCCTTTCTTTTTCTTCCTACACAAATGTGTCAGTGAAGAGAAGTGTTAGCAGCCCGATGATGCAGCCTGCAGCTACACACTGGTCGCTCTCGCTACACCTGCTAACTAGTTATCGTGTTCAGTAAAGCTCAAGTGCTAAAATATCATAGTGGTCCTTCTTGGTAAAAGCTTTGCTAATTGACAACCTCCCCCCACCCCACCCCCAGTCCTCTTATTTCCCTGTCTTTTTTGTCCTCTTGAAAGTTCTTTAAAAGAATGCTCCCTCTACAACTGCTAGCTGGTTATCTTGTTCAGTGCTGCAGATTAGGAGAAAACTATGTTTTAAAAACTCAAGTGCTAAATGTCATAGTAGTCCTCCTTTGTAAAAGCTTTGGTAACTGACAACCTCCCTCCGCTGCCTCCCTTATTTTCCTGTCTTATTTGTCCCTTTGAAATTTCTTTAGAAGAACTGGCATACTGGTTCAGACCAAAGGTCCATCTAGCCCAGTGTCCTGTCTCTGATAGTGGCCAGTACCTGCTGCTTTAGGGAAAGAATGCAAGAAATGGGGCTACCGCATCTCTCCTGGATCAATTCTGCATCAAAAGAATCAGACACTTGGGCACACTGCTTACCTGCTGAAGCACTATCATAATCATAAGAACTTTATTGAGACCCTGCTCTCTGAACAAAACAGAGGGCATTAAGAAATAGCCTGCTGGAGTCTGTATTCAGTCCATATAGCCCCCACTCACATGTTTAGTGTGTTCAGCCTAATAAATGGGCTGTCCCCTGTGTGTGTTTATTTATTTATTTATTTATTTATTTCGGGATATTTTATCCTGCACCCTCCTGCAAAATAGCAGCTCGGGGCAGCGTACAACAATCCTTACAGTAGAAGATTGTTAATCTGGGGAGCCTATGCAGAGAGAGAGACTGCTACACTTGTTGGTGCTTGCTGGACTGGGAGAACAGCTCTCCCTCACTCATTCTTTGAGGGGCGGGACAGGACCTCCCTCCATGCCCGACTGGCTGCCTCAAAAGGCATGGCCCTTAGCGGGACCGGGCGAGCTGGAAGGTTATTAATGTGGGCAGGGGTATGTTTTTTAGGGAAGGGATAGGGGTGGTGGTGGGTTTGGTGAATGGATTGCCTGCCCTGTGGGGAAGGGGGGCAAGGGCACTGGATAAGAGTGGGAAGGGCTCACCCCCTTGGTGTGAGGAAGGGGGCATTCCTTTTAAGAGGGGGTTATCCTCCAGTGACAGAGGAGGATAGGGGTTGTATTGGGGGTGGGGATCTCCTGGGGGGGAGGAGGAGTGGAACGGGGGGGGGGTCTGCAGCCATAGGGGTCGAGCTGGCCTGGGGGAATTATGGTCCTTCTGGGAGGCAAGTTTGATCTGTGAGACAGGACAGATGTTGTATATCTGTCCCACTTACTGGCCCCCAGGCAGGCGGTGAGGTGATCGGGGACCAGAGGTTCCCCAGCCCTCCGTTTTAGGCTGGTAAATGCGAGGTCGGTGGCTAATAAGTCTACTACGGTCCAGGAGATGATCCTGGACCAGGCGACCAACCTCGTATGTATTACGGAGACCTGGCTGGACACTGAGTCGGGGCCTATATTGGCTGACCTTATTCCAGTTGGGTACTCTGTACAGCATCGGCCCCAGACGGAGGGGCAGGGTGGGGGACATTGTAGTCCATTATTTTGAGGATACCTGGTCTGTGAGGAGATTTCCTGTGCAACCTATCATGGGTGTGGAGGGTCTCCATTTGGTGTTGGATTTGGCCGGAGACAGAGTGGGGGTACTGTTGGTATACCGGGCACCCACCTGTACAGCAGCTTCCCTGCCCACACTGACTGAATTGGTGTCAGAGGTGGTCTTGCGGTCCCCCAGGGCGATAGTTCTGAGGGACTTCAATATCCATGCTGACACCAGCCTTGGAGGGGCAAAGTGTGAGCTCATGGCCGCCATGGCAACCATAGGTCTGTCTCAGAGAGTAGTGGGCCCCACACATGTTGGGGGACATACCCTGGACATGATATTTTCCACTGGCCTGGAGGCAGGGAATCCATTAGTGGGGGAGGTGTCAACAGTGCCCTTGTCATGGACAGATCATTATCTCCTCCAGGCTGGTATCCTGGTGCATGTCAGCCCCCGGGAGGGTACGGAACCAGTTATGGTTCACCCCTGAAGACCTATGGAACCTGAAAGGTTCCAGATAGCTCTAGGGGATGTTTCCTCTGATCTTGATGGCCGCTCACTCGATGACCTTGTGTCCATGTGGAATTCCATGTTGGCGGAGGCTATTGACAGTGTGTCTCTCAGGCGTCCACTCCCGAATCACCGACAACATAGCTCCCCATGGTATACGGAGGAGCTGCAGCAGATGAAATGGGAAGGGCGGCGGTTAGAGTGATGGTGGTATCACTCGCATGCTGAAGTTGATCGATGGCAGCATAGAGTCTGGATACGTACCTGTGCCATTGCGGTGCAGACAGCAAAGAAGGTTTTCTTTGCTGCCCTCATTACGTCCGCTAAGTCCTGCCTGGCTGAGCGGTTCTGGGAGGTGAGGGGGCTGGTGGTCAGTCCGGCCTCCCTCCGCCTGGACTTAGAATAATCAAATGCTTGCTGTGATTTGTTTGTGGACTTTTTTGCAGATAAAATTGCTGAAATTCACCACAGTTTTGATGCAACTTTTTTAGCAGATTTAGTCAGAGGCAGTAGAAGTCCCTTCTCGTCCTGTTTGTGGGTTGAGTTTTGGGTTGTGTTGCTCTCGGATGCGGGGGATACTCTTGGGACTGTTTGAGCCTCTTATTGTGAATTGGATCCATGCCCATCCTGGCTGGTTAAGGCTAGTCGGGAGACATTGGGGCCGCTGCTGGCGGGGATAGTCAATGCCTTCCTTGGGGAGGGCAGGGTGCCAGACTGCCTCAAGGAGGTGGTGGTGCAACCCATACTCGAGAAGCCATTCTTGGACGTTGGCATCCTGGCCAGTTATCGGCCGGTCTCTAACCTTCCCTTTTTAGGGAAAGTTATTGAACGGGTGGTGGCTTGACAGCTTCAGGAGCATTTGGACCAGGTCAATTTTCTTGAACCCTCGCAGATTGGCTTTCGTCCGGGCTATGGCATGGAGACTGCTCTTGTGGCCTTGGTCAACGACCTCTCCCATGAGTTGGACCGGGGTCGTTCGACCCTCTTGATCCTGTTAGATCTGTTAGCTGCATTTGATGCCATCAATCATGAGTTGTTGGTGACTTGGCTGCGGGTCCGGGCAGGGATTAGTGGGACTGTTCTTGAATGGTTCCACTCTTTCCTGGCTGGGAGAACCCAGCGTGTGGTGCTGAGGGAGTTCTCATCTTTCCCTCAGGGCCTCACATGTGGGGTTCTGCAGGGTTCCATTCTATCCCCACTCCTGTTCAATGTGTACATGCAGCCTTTGGGGAAGGTTGTCAGGGAGTTTGGGGTGAGGTGTCATCAATATACTGATGACAGCCAGCTATATCTCTCATTTTCATCTGACTCAGGCCTGACAGTCTCTGTGCTTAACTGGTGTTTGTCAGCTCTGAGGGATTGAATGAGGGCAAGCCACCTGAAATGAAGTCCAAACAAGATGGAAGTGATGGTTGTGGGGAAAGCCGAGGGAGTGATGACCCCCATCGTTGATGGGGTCCATTCTCCCTTGATTTCTCAGGTCCGGAGTCTGGGGGTGCTCCTGGATCCACAGCTCTGCCTGGATGTCCAGGTGGCGGCTGTGGCAAAGGGGGCATTTTGCCAGTACATTTGGTGCATCGGCTTAGGCCGTATGTCTCAGACTCCTATCTGGCCACAGTCATCCATGCTTTTATTACCTTATTACAGAGCCTGGACTACTGTAATGCACTCTACATGAGTCTACCCTTCGGGCTGGTTCAGAAGCTGCAGCTAGTGCAGAATGGGGCAGCCCATCTCCTGACTGGGATGGGGCGATGTGAGCACATTACACCAGTGCTTTGTTCTCTGCACTGGCTGCCGATAGTTTCTGGACCCAATTCAAGCTGTTGGTGTTGATCTTTAAGGCCCTAAACATAAACAGCTTGGGCCCCACCTACCTGCAGGACCGCCTCACCCTCCAGGTCCTGGATCAGCCCCTGCGGTCAGCCGGGGGCACCCTCCTCGGGATCCCCCGGGTTTCCCGGGTGTCTACCATTAGGAGGGCATTCTCTGTGGCTGCACCTCAGCTGTGGAACTCCCTCCTGTTGGAGGTCCACTTGATTACCAACCTCCCCTCTTTCTGTAGAGAGTGTAAGACCTGGCTGTTCCGCTGGGCCTTTATCGAGGGAGATGGGTTGGGTGGGTTGGGTTAGAGTACGTGGGTATGGGCTTTTTAGGTTGTTTTAATTGTCAATTTATCACTGTGTATTTTAATATGTTTTCAATGTTTTTAAAATGTTGTCAGCTGTCCCAAGATGCCTGAGGCAGGAGGGGGTGGCATATACGTTTTAATATAAATAAATTAAATAAATAAAATAAAAAGCCAACAAAAAACCCAGCTAAAATGTTTCAAAACCATAAAATACAAAAGAGTGGAAATCAAATCACACACACCCCATCTCCCTCCCCAAACCCCCATCTCCCTCCCCAAAGGCCTGATGGAACAGCCAGGTCTTACACTGTCTCTAAAGGAGGGGAGGTCCGGGGCCAAGCGGGCTTCCATAAGGAGGGAATTCCAAAGCCTAGGTGTGGCCACCGAGAATGCCCTCCCCATCGTCGCCACCTGGGAAACCCAAGAGACCTCAAGTCAGGCATCCCCAGCCAACCTCAGGGGTTGTACCACTTCCCGGGGCATGAGATGGTCCCACAGGTAGGTGGGGTCCAGACAATTTAGGGCTTTAAAGGTCATTACCAACACCTTGAATCGAGCCCAGAAGAAAATAGGCAGCTAGTGCAGAGAACGGAGCATTGGTGAAATGTGCTCGCAACAACCCGTCCTAGTTAGAAGACAGGCCACCGCGTTCTGCACCAGTTTCAGTCTTCGAACTATCACCAGGGGTACCCACACATAGAATGTGTTACAATAGTCCAATCTCAAGATGATGAAAGCATGGATGATGGTGGCCAGGTTGGAGTCCAAAACATATGGCTATAGTTGACGTACCAGATGTAATTTGCAAAAGGCACTCCCCGCCACAACTGCCACCTGGGAGTCCAGGAGGAGCTGTGAGTCAAGAAGCATCCCCAGACTAAGAACCTGAGTGGCTAAAGGGGGGCAGACCCCCATCAATGACAGGAGCCACCACTCCCTCAGCCTTCCCCACCAGCATCACCTCCGCCTTGTCGGGATTCATTTCAGATGACTCACCCTCATCCAATCCCCCACAGCTGCCAAACACGGGGTAAGCACTGAGACTGCCGGGTCTGGGTCTGTAGAAAAAGAGAAGTAAAGCTGTGTATCATCGGCATATTGATGAGAGCATACGCCGAACCTTCTCATGACCTCGCCTAACAGCTGCATGTACACTAGGGATGGGCGAACGCGGTTAGGAAGTTTGGAGTTCAGCCCGAACTTGGCCTGTTCGGATGACCGAACCCAAATTCGAACATGAACTGACCGAACCAAACGAACCTCCAAACGTTGAACTGACCGAACAGTTCAGTCAGTTCGAATTGCGTTCGGGTGAGTTTGGGTGGCAAAAAAAGTGTCACTGGAAGGTTAAACTTGACAGGGAGGGGTAGTCAGATGAGGAACAGACTTCCAGGCACCAGGGGTGGAGAGGCTTGAAGTAGCAGCCAGCCTGCCCAATCACCATCCCTTTTCGCCTCAGACCACTGGCTTCGCAGTCTGCGATTGGTCACGGGCTAGGCTGCACGGAGCCAATGGGGCTTGCGATGAGGTGGGCGCAGAAAGAAACAAAACTGTCTGCCTCCCCCCTTCCCAATACCTTCTGAGCTAGTCACTGTTCCTGAACAGCAGGCGTTTCAGAAGGCTCCCTCTCTCCCAGCAGTTTTTGTTCCTTCCTATTCCTAATCCATTGCCATCCTCCTCCTATTTCACCCATCCAACCCATTTACCTCCATATTATCATTTATTTAGATTATATTAGATAAAGGTAGGTGTTATTACCCCTCCCTGTGTTCCCTGTGTTCAATCTTCCTTCCTCCCTCCATTGAATCCTTTCCCTCTCCCATATATTCCATCCCAGATTCCCTTCCCTACCCCTGTTTTTTCATTTAGAGTAGGATTATTAGCTTGATTTAGGTTTCATTTCAGTTTTGTACCCCTCCTTGTGTTGTTTGTGATCCCCCACATCCCATATAGATAGATAGATAGATAGATAGATAGATAGATGTAGGAGTTAGCTTAGTGATAGAGATAGTGTTAGTGATTTAGTTTTAGTGTTTGTAGGAGTAGGCCTGTGTACTTATTAGATAATGCATTTAGTTCATATCATTTAGAATAGTTAATAGCAGTTAGATTTAGTGTAGATAGATAGATATAATATTAGATTAAAATTTTAAATTAAAAAACATATAAAAACAAAAAAAACAAAAACAAAAACCCAAAAACCATATAAAACCAAATTAAAAAAAACAAAAAACCATATGAAAAACAAACAAAAAACTCCTTATAAAAACATTTCCCGAATGGCCGAACCAGAACCGAACGACCGAACTGAACGGCCAAACCAGAACCCAGCGAATGAACTGAACGGCCGAACCCTAAGGGACAAACCGAACGCAGTCGAACCGAATGTCCGAACCTGAACCATGATCTGTTAGCCCATCCCTAATGTACACATTGAATAGGAGAGGGGACAAAATAGAACCCTGTGGGACTCCACACATAAGGTCCCATGAAGATGATGACCACTCGTCTAGGATCACCCGCTGAGTTCTCCCAGCCAAGAATGAGCGGAACCATTCAATAACAGCTCCTTACACCCCATCACGGTCCCGCAGACAAGCCACCAACATCTCGTGGTCAATGGTATGAAATGCTGCCGACAGATCTAGTAAGATCAGAAGAGATGATCTGCCCTGATCTAATTCATGGTGCAGGTTGTTGACCAAAGCCACAAGCGCAGTCTCAGTGCCAAACCCAGGATGAAAGCCAGACTGCGAGGGATCAAGAAAACTGATCTGATCCAGATGCTCCTGAAGCTGTTAAGCCACCACCTGCTCAATAACCTTCCCTAAAAAGGGAAGATTAGAGACTGGATGATAGCTGGTAGGGGAGTCAATGTCAAGAGATAGTTTCTTGAGCAGAGGCCGCACCACTACCTCTTCAAGGTTGTCCGGCACTCTGCCCTCCGTAAAGGAGGCATTGACAACCACGGACAGCAATGGTCCCAAGGTCTCCTGGCAAACCATAACCAGCCAGGATGGCTGGTTATGGTTCCTCCCCTCTGGGAGGGGGCAGGGGATGTTTTTGGTTTTTTCCATTGATTTCAATGGGGACACAGTTCCCCATTGAAATCAATGGAAAAGATCCAGTACCAGTAAACCGGTATTAATCCGGTAAACCGGGTTTTTTAAATCTGGGAACCGGTAAAACCGGTACCCGGTATTTGCCCTGATGTCCCACCCCTAATAATTACCCCAGCCCATCACAACCCCAGTGGCTGAGGAACCCCCCCCCGGCCCCCCCCCCGTGGCTGTCTCATCTGGCTCATGAGAAAGAACACCCCCCCAACCTCCCTTCCCACACCCAAACCTCCACCCCTTACCCCCCAGCCTCCCCTCTCAGAGGGGGACCAACCCCCACCCCAGTTGGGTCAAACCCTCCCCTCGCACCAGGGGGATAAAACTGACCCCCCTAACCCAATCCCCTCTCCCCCTCATATTAGGGATGGGAGTCATAACCCAATCACTCCCCTCACCCCCACCTGTCTCCCCACAATAAACCCCCAAATCCACCCTATAACACCAGCCGCCCCTATATTGTCTTCAGCCTTCCGCAGCCCCCCCTCTTAGGTGTGCAGCCTGTGGTAGTGCCGAACCAGCCGCTGATTAATCCCCTCCCACCAGGAGTCTTCGCTGGGAATGGGGAGGAGCCCCTGACCCCATTCTCTCCTCTCCTGTAAAGGTAGGGGGGAAGATTAATAGTCCTGGAGGGGTTGAGGAGGTCTCTCCCCCACTGGGCGAACCTTACTTGGCTCCCAGCCCCCAATGGCAGCATTCTGGGGATCCTGGCGGTGGGGTGACTCAGTCGGCAGCAACATTGTCCTGCAGCAGCACTGGACCATCTGCTGGTTAATTCCCTCCCACCAGAAGGGGGATGTGGAGGACTCTTCACATATTGATGGACTCTTGACTCCATCAATAACTATTGATGGAGTCACCATCCTGCCTGTCCCCCAAGCCCGTAGCCTAGGCTTCATCTTTGACTCACCCCTTTCTTTTAAACCCTACATTGACTCTGTTGCTAAATCCTGTCGCTTCTCCCTCCATAACATTGCTAAGATTCGCCCTTTTCTCTCTGTCTCGTCTGCCAAAACTCTTGTTCATGCTCTGGTCATCTCTCGCCTCGATTACTGTAACCTCCTTCTCACTGGCCTTCCCCGGTCTCACCTTTCTCCCCTCATCTCTGTCCAAAATTCTGCTGCCAGGGTCATCTACCTCGCCAGTCGCTTCGACCATGTGCAGCCCCTCCTCTCTTCGCTTCACTGGCTTCCCCTTCCTGAACGAATCCTGCACAAGCTCCTAGTCTTCACCTATAAAGCTCTTCACAACCTTGCTCCCCCCTACCTCTCTGCACTTATCGCCCTCCATACTCCAGCCCGTGCACTTCGCTCCTCCTCTGTCCCTTCTCTCACCCTTCCACGCCTTCCCTGCTCCCCTAAGCGCCTTCGTCCCTTCTCACTTGCTGCCCCCCATGCCTGGAACTCCCTCCCTGTCCACATCCGCCTTGCCCCCTCCCTTCATACCTTCAAATCTCTCCTTAAAACTCACCTCTTTCGCTCTGCTCTGTCTGACTCTTTATCCTGCTGAGCCACTATTCCTATACCTACGATCGGTTTACCCTTATCCTTGCAACATGGACCTGCCTGCTGTCATTCTCATCGTAACCAAGCCAAGTACGTGCACTTGAGACCTCGCATCTTCATGAATGTTAGACCCCTTGTCTCTCCCTCTGTTCCCCTTCCTAAGTCTCTCCCCCAGCTCCTGTCTCTCAGATTGTAAGCCCTAGGGGCAGGGACCGTGTCTATTTTATTACTTTGTAAAGTGCCATGTACACTGCTGGCGCTATATAAATGTTTGTTAATAATAATAATAATAAATAATACGCCGAGCAGGTTCCCAGCCTCGGCCTCTTCGGCCCTCTAATGGTCCCTCCAACGGCCAACACTCTTAGGGCTGGTGCCGCCAGGCCCCAGCCCTACAATAAGTACCCGGGGGGCGGGGGGGAGAGGGTCCAGGTGTCAGCACTCTCTCAGGGAGCCAATAAACCCTTGCATACCTCTGGAGCTGCCAGTACAGTTGCTCCTCAGATGCTCTAAGATTTTTGCCTGCAACTCTATGGTGCTGGTGACCTGTATGCAGTGTACACCTAATAAATGGGCAGATGAACACGCACCTGATGTGGGCAATTGTGGGCTATTTTGTCATTTGTTAACACCCATAGACATGGATAAACTGCCATTATAACAGTCAACCACTAGGTGGTAACACGCAGGGAAAGCAGCGTATGAATCAGCTATCAATATAATAAATGTACCAATACTCTAGGGGTATATGCAAAATGCTCACTCTCATTTTCTGAAAGTCAGAAGCAGTATCCTCCACCTATTCTGGCTAATAGCCATTGATAGACTTATTCATCATGAACTTATTTAATCCTTTTAGAATCCAGTTACCCTCTTAGTCCTCAGAACATCCTCTGGCAATGAATTCCAAAGGTTACTGCATGTAGCAAAGAAAAAACATTTCTTGTTTTGTTTTAAACCTGCTGCCTGTTAATTTCATTGTGTGCTCCTTAATTCTTGTATTATGAGGTGGGAAAATAACAATTTCCTATTCATTTTTTTCCTCACCATTCATGATTTTGTTAGCTTCTCTTATGTTTCCTTCCTCCTATCCTTCCCTCTCCAACATGTCTTTTCTAAGAGGAAGAGCACACGTCATTTTAGTGTCTCCTGATATGGAATCTGTTCAACACCTTTGATCACCTTTATTATCCTTCTCTTTATATTTTCTAGCACTAGGCGTGACCAGTATTCAAGGTGTGGGGACACCATAAATTTACACAGGATAAAAACAGATGTGAAAGTGGCCCACTTTAGCCCACTATGGCCCAGGACCCACCGGCGGGTCTGTTTACTCACCGCCAGATGTTAGCCCAGGCCTGCCCTGGGGCAGGTAGGTGGCTAGTCCAGGCTACATCCTTGGAAAATCTCCAAGGACACAGCCCGGGCTAAGGTCCGTACACACAACCCAATGTGGGTTAGCACATGTTTTCAGTCCTGCCATACCCACCTCAGGGCAGGGGCCTCCATGGCTGTCCGTCATGGTGGGGCAGAGCGCTAGGAGCAGGGCATGGGAAGGACCAGCCGCCTGCATGTTTTTTAGCTCCCCACCCTATCCAGGATGTGCAGGTGGCAGGATGGCTCTCCAGCCGTGGCACGATAGTTCAATGTGCCTTCCCAATCCTGCCCGTGTCACCTGTGGTTTCCTACCCTGGGCTGGGCAAGGAAGCTGCCACACTGCCTGTATGTCTGTTTTTACCCATAGTGGCATTATAGTTTCCAGCCCTTTCCTCATAGTTCCTAGTATTTTGCTTGTCTTTTGACAACTGCTGCACAACGAAAGGATGTTTTCAGTGCGCTATCCACAATGATTTTGAGCTGTCTTTCATAAGAAGTAGCTGTTGATTTAGAGACCAGTAGGATTTATATAGTGTTAGAATTATTGTTTCCAGTCTGCATTATTTTTTAAGGCTAAATTTGGTACTATTTAATTTAGCAATTTGCTGGTAATATTTAAATATTTTTCTGTGATTCTTGTTTCTTGTTCAACCACTCAGTGTGTGCATGTGTTTTTTAGTGTCTTTCCACACCCAACCTTTAACAGCATGAAGTAATGAGAGAATACTTTGGGTCACCCCCTTGTGTTGCAAATCAGGAAATACTTGGTTTCAAGGCATGCGTTTTAAAATGTGCTTTTCTTATTGCATTACAAATTTTTCATGTTAATTGTGTGACAAGGAGAATAATGGAAAACAGTCATAGATTAGGCCAAATAAAGATGTGACAATGTTTCTACCCAGAACTTTAAATAAGGATATAAGATAAAGATTCATGGATTCAGTCTTAGATTTTTGCCAAGATTCACTGCACAGCTTTAGTTACCTTGCCTTGCCTCTTTGTGCTGCTTCTGTAAAACGTGAATGTAAATGACCAGTGCTACACTCCCTACCATGTATGGTTTAAGTGTTGTGTAGAGGGAGTAGAGGCAAGTGATGAATAAGGTCCACAAGTTTTATGCAACAGTACCATTAAGGTTACATGAATAACTGCTTCAGCTGCACCCCTTCGCAAGCCATGCAGATGGTACATTGACTTTCTACTTTCTGGGTTTTGGTTTTGACTTGGTCACACCTCCAAGTATTTACTAAGATAATTTTGGGTCAGGGGCAGTTGGTGGGTGTTGAGGTTGGAGGGGCAGTAAGGATGACAAGCCGGTAGATGGAGCCAGAGCAACAGCAGGCGGAGCCAGGGCAACGGTAGGCGGCATAATCCAGCAGCAAGGAGTTCCAAGGGTTAATGTTGGATGGACATTACATTACTTAATCAAGCAATTTCAGTTAGGTTAGGCAGGTTTAAAAGCAGGCAGACAACCTTAAACCTCACTTACAAGCAGTTTTAGCAAAGACACAC
>QEPC01011006.1:515351-543217 GCA_003113815.1 Sphenodon punctatus | reverse complement strand
CCCCCCCCCCCAATTCTAGCGAGTGCCGGCCAGCCTTTGGGGCCCCGCAGCAAGACTTGGCACATGGCCCCTGAAACCCTTGGGCCGGCCCTGCAATCAGGTGTTGGGGGTTATTTTGCAGAAGTGCTTGCATATGTGAAGGTTCTACTGAAGAGACTGGTAAGATTTGTGAAGGAAAGAGGAGCCTTAAAGAGGATGCCTGAAATGATGAATGTGGTAAGAAGTGGTATGTCATCATTGTATTCTGCCACACATCATAAGTATTCAGTTTCACCCTGATGTGGTCATCTGGACTAAGAGATAGAAAAAGAAGTATTTTGACTGGGGTATTGATGGTTGCATGGGAGAAAGGATAGGGATGTGCGAACAGAACTGAGTTCAGAAATTTGGTTCGATTCGAAAATCGAGTTCGGTTCGAAAGTTCGGTTCAGTTGAGCGAACTATTCGAGTTCGGTCGAATTCCAAACTTCCAAACCAAGTTCGTACGTTCAAAACCATTTTTTTTGGCCTTCCAAACTGGTTTGAATTCGACCGAACAGTTCGGTTGAATTTGAATTCGGTTCAAAAGTTCGGTTCGGTCGACCGAACCATTCGAATTCGGTCCGAACTCCGAACTTCTGAACCGCATTCGCACATCCCTAAGAAAGGAATGAAAGAGGGATAATATGGGGGAAAGATTATGAGTCATGTAAACCTAGAAACAGATCTCAGAGACATCTGATGATATTACAGGATGGCCCTGTTTAAAGTTGGTGATAGAGAGTTTCCTGGTGATAGAGGGTTTCCTTTGCAAGCCCTTCTCAAGCAAACTGGCTTGAATAGTAAGTAAGACAGAGTACTGTGAAGGTTTCTAGTTGGGCATCCATCCATGCAGATTTGGCAGATGTTTGCAAACCTCACAACACACTGAATTACAGCAGACCTACTGCTCTGAGTGGTCCTGGGCTTAATGTGTTGAACTTGAAATCTCAAGATGGGTGGCACTGAGCTGATAATTATAGGGTGCATTACATTGTGGTCTTTTTACACTCTCTTTATTTCTAATGACTCCATGTTGATTCTGAGACATAGAATTATTATTTATATAGTACAAGCAGTGTACCTGGCACTGAACAGTCATTAATTAGAGATGGGTCCCTGCCTCAAGGGCTTACAATCTAGGAGAGTCAAGGGTGGGGGAAGAGGGGGAGGCAAGGCAGAAGGAAATACAGGGAATTACAGGGATACATTCATGAAATTGAGAAGACATAAGTCAATGTGCTTAACTTAGTTACAGGGGAGAAGGGAACCCTGAATGAAAGGACAATATTTATTTTATTTTATTTTATTTTATTTTATTAAAAGTGCTTCTACCCTGCCCCTCTTGTACACAGGCAACTCAGGGCAGCTTCCAGAATTTTTTTTTTAAAAAAACACACCAGTATAAATACCAGAAATTAAAAACCACAAAACAGATAAATAATTTACAAAGACCAGTACAAAACCCCAACCCATTACCCCTAATCCATCCCACCCACCCCCTCCTCCTGCCAAATGCCTGACAAAAGAGCCAGGTCTTGCAACTGTGTCATAAGTCAAGGAGACTTGGGCCAAGCCTCCATCGGTAAGGCATTCCAAAGCAATGATGTGGCCACCAAGTATGCCAGCCTGCTAATATCAACCCACCAGAAGTACAGGACCTAAAGGAGGATGCTCCTGGATGGCCACAGGGGCTTCCTAAGGACCCAGGTGTCATGCCGCGCAGTCACTCACATAGGCGGGGGCAGGTGCGGAAGGGGGCAGAACAGCAGCAGGGACCCGGTAGGGGTGAGATCCCGGTGGCGGGGGATGCTGAGGGGGCAAGCCTGGTGCTGCTCCCGTGGTGGCTTGCCACAGGGACATTGGACCCACCTTGGCTGGAACAGAGCGAGGAACAGCGGGGACAGTCCCCGGCCGCGGCGATGCCATCAGCGGGGATGCACGCACAGGCCCTGCCCAGGCACAACACATGGTTGGCGGGGTGACAGAGAATGCGGGGGCGGGAGGAGCCGGGCCTTCGACCTCGGCAGCCATGCCTTGACTTCTGGCATAAAGAGGCAGGCGGAGCACCAGAGTCCCGCCGGTAATAGACGAGAGGTTGGCCCCCTACCTTGATCCCTGACCCTGTTGAAAGCTGACCCTGTTGAAAGTTCTTTGCCTGCTTGTGGTTTGCCTTCCCTCCTGTCTGTTCTGTGTGAGTGCTGTATTCAACTGTGAGTACCCAAGTTGCCCTGCCTAGTCTCCCCCTTCACGTGCCTGTGTTCCTTGCCCCTTGTCTCTCTCCCCCTCCTTATCCCGAGTGCCAGTCCTACCCTCTCCCCCCTTCCCCCCTACCTCTTTCCCTGCCTCCGCTCCTCACCCCTTGAGGATACCTGGGATTCTGCGCTCCTGCACTTGTCAAAGCACCGTGCCCTGGGCCCCCAGGGAACCTTGTGAGTGGGCTTGCGTGTGTGAACCCATCCCTGCTATAGCCTGAGGGTATACTCTGTCTCTCCATTCCGATGATGATCTGGGTTGCTTTCAGGAATTGAGAGAAAGCCTGCCTAAGATCCTGAAGGAATTACCTTCCCCGTGGTATTCCCCTGGGAGTGGAGTCCCGGACCCAGGCTTACCCGTTCCTTCCCCTTCGTACCCTTTCCAAGTACCCCTCCCACCTAACGACAGGGAGTGAGGCAATCCTTCAGGTAAGCAGGACCCAAACCATTTATTTTTGTTATTTTTATAGCACCAGCAATGTACTTGACACTGTACAATCCAGTCAGAGACAGGTCCCTACCTCTAAGGGGCTTACAATCTGAGAGACAAGGGAGGGGGATACGAGGGAGAGGTAAACAATAACATTAGGAAAGACAAGAGTACATTCATGAGGTTGAGAAGTTGCAGGCTCACATGCTTCACTTAGTTAAAGGGAATTAGGTTCTGAGTGAGGGGGAAAGGATGCAGTATCACTCATGACAAGCTGTTGGAAAGCCTGACGGAAGTGGTGGGTTTTCAGGATGGATTTGAAAGTTGGGAGGGAAGGAGAAGAGTGAATGTAACCAGGGAGGGAGTTCCAGGCATGAGGGGCAGCAAGGGAGAAGGGGCAAAGATGTTTAGAGGAGCAAGGGGTTCATGAGCAGGTGAGAGTGGGGGCAGAGGAAGAGCGAAGCTCCTGGGCAGGAGCGTGGCAGGATACAAGAGCGAAGAGATATGGGGGAGCAAGGCCATGAAGAACCTTGAAGGTGAAGATCAGGAGCTTGTGCTAAATGCTTTCCCATAGAGGGAGCCAGTGTAGGGTGCAGAGGAGGGGTTGTACATAGTCAAAGCGACAGGCAAGGTGGATGATTTTGACTGTGAAGCATTGAATGGAGATGAGTGGAGCCGGATCAGAGCAAGGGAGGTCAGTAAGGAGGAAGCTGCAGTAGTCAAGGCGAGAGATGACTAGAGCATGGACTAGGGTTTTTGCAATGGCAACAGTAAGGCAAGGCTGGATTTTAGCAATATTGTACAGAGCAAAACAACAAGATTTAATAACAGCCTGGATCTGAGACTTAAAGAAGAGGGAGGAGTCAAACATGAATCCCAGGCTACAGGCCTGAGGGACTGGCTGGATGGTGATACCCTCAATGGAAATTGAGAGGGAAGTAGGAGGGGAGCATTTGGGGGGAAAGTTAAAGAGTTCAGTTTTGACCATATTAAGCTTGAGTTGGCGACGAGACATCCAGGCAGAGATGTCAGCAAGACAGTCAGCAATACAAGTCTGGATGGAGGGGGAAAGCGTGGGAGTGGAGAGAGAGAGAGTTGCATGTCATCAGCATACAGGTGATACTGGAAACCGTGGGTTTCAATGAGTTTACCCAGAGAAAGTGTGTAAAGGGAGAAGAGAAGGGAGCCCAAGACAGAGCCTTGGGGAACTCCCAAAGAGAGGGGAAGCAACGAAGAGATGGTATCAGCAAGAGAAACACTGAAGGTCAAAATCAACACTTTGAATTGGGCCCGGAAGACAATAGGCAGCCAGTGCAGTGCTCGGAGCACTTTTGTAATGTGCTCCCTGCAGCCCTGTCAAGAGATGGGCCACTGCATTCCGCACCAGCTGCAGCTTCCAAACCGTCAACAAGGGCAACTCCATGTAGAGCACATTGCAGTAGTCTAGTCTCGAGATGACCAATGCATGGATGATGGTGACTGCTAGGTCCGAGTCTGAGACATATGGGCGGAGCTTCCTCACCAGATGTAATTGATGGATGGTGCCCCTGGCCACAGCCAACACCTGGAAATCCACGCACAAGAGCACTCCCAGGCTCCGCACTGATGGAACCAAAGGAGGGCAAACACCCCCTATAATAGGAGTGTTCCCTTCTCCTAGATCACCGAGCATCAGTCGGCTCAACCCCATCCAGTCTCCCACAGCGGCCAGACACCGAGATAACAAGGAGACAGCAGGGCCTGGGTGGGATGAAAAGGATCAATACAGCTGGGTGTTGTTCTCATAGGAGTATTAGTAAGCAGGATAAGGAGGTGATGGAAGAGGTTTTTAGGAGATTTGAAAATTGGGAGGGAGGGAGAGAGTGGAACGTATTTGTTCTGGGAGAGAGTTTCAGGATTAGAAGGAAGTATATGAAAAGGGGTGAAGACGATTTAGGGAGCAGGATATTCTGGGGTGGGGAAGGGTGGCTGGGGTGAAATAAGCCCCAAATTATTACACGTGAGTAATTATTATATCAGGAACTGGGATCGATTTCCCAATGATTTCCCACTACCAATGCAATTTCTTGATTCTTGCAATACTGCGAGATTCCATCCTGAGTTGCTGACTTTCCACTTACCATTTGCTATGAGTGTGTACCATGTACTGCGTACTATTCATTTACTGCTTACCACATTGCCGTGAGTATTGTTTTGCTTCCAGGTTTGTTGTTTCCTCATTTCTGAGCCAATCATTGTGTGAATAGCCCACCCTTTAACCTCTCCCCCTCCCCCCCCCAGTTCTGCTTAACCTTTATTCAAGTGCCTCCAATCAGAGGTGTTGTTCTATGTTTTCCTCTTTGCTTTGACCAATCTGCAACTGGATTGCAGATTAGAAAATGAATGTTCATACCAGTAGGCCTGAAATGACAAATCACGGAGAATGTTGTTTCCGTTGGAAACAGGTCATCCACCTTCATTCATGAGATGCAGAAACGTATCAGCTTTTCTGCTGGTTTTGCCATTTGTTATTTTTCACAAGTTGAACAGAGCTGCTATAGGACTGATCCCAAGCCTCATGGGCACCCCAAGCACACACCCAGGGGCTGTGGGAATGCAAACGTGCCAACTAGGTGCTGGAAATTGCTGTAAAGTGCCACAGAAATGCTGTAAAACTATGGTAAAAGTTCTGAAAAGTTCTGGAAAGTGATGAAAAATGAGGAACAAATGTTAGAAAGTGATGAAATTGATAGGAAATTATGAAAAATCACAGGTGCTGATAGACAATGTCAGAAGTGCAGAATCACCGGGGTCTGAGAAAGTACTGACAGACACTTGCAAATGCTTCTGAAAGGTCGGTATTTCCCTGCAGAATGGGAACACTTGCTCTCGTCTCAGCCCTACATAACAGCTGAGGAGTGACAAGGAAGTATTTATTTATTTATTTATTTATTTTACAAATTTATATCCCGCCCCCTCCTGCAATGCAGCTCGGGGCGGCTAACAACAGTCATAAAAACAATTAAAATTACTTAAAATATAAATATAAAATACATCAATAAAACAGGGCTAGAAAACAATAAATATAAATAAATGGGCGGGGGATTAAAATCACCCCTCCCCACCCTCCCTCCCAAAGGCCTGGGCAAACAGCCAGGTCTTACAGTTCCGCCGAAATGTCAAAAGGCTTGGGGCCAGGCGAGCTTCCTCCGGAAGGGAGTTCCACAGCCGCGGCCCTACCACCGAGAATGCTCGCTCCATCGTGGCCCCCCGCTTAACACGGGGGACCTCCAGGAGGGCACCCCCGGCAGACCGCAGGAGCCGTTCCGGGGCGCGAAGGGCGAGGCGGTCCCTAAGGTA
The DNA here is from genome assembly GCA_003113815.1 of Sphenodon punctatus. Classification (NCBI taxonomy): domain Eukaryota; kingdom Metazoa; phylum Chordata; class Lepidosauria; order Sphenodontia; family Sphenodontidae; genus Sphenodon; species Sphenodon punctatus. The sequence goes on along the minus strand of QEPC01011006.1, from coordinate 537,175 downwards.
AGAGGGGCCAAGGCCGTATAGGGCTTTATAGATCATCACTAGGACCTTGAACTTGGCCCGGCACACTATCGGCAGCCAGTGCAGCGCTCGGAGCACCGGTGTAATGTGCTCCCGGCGACCCGTCCCCGTAAGAAGACGAGCCGCCGCATTCTGCACCAGCTGCAGCCTCCGGGCCAAGAACAAGGGAAGCCCCACGTAGAGCGCGTTGCAGTAGTCGAGCCGCGAGGTGACGAAGGCATGGATGAGGGAGGCCAGGTCCGGGCCAGAGACATACGGACGCAGCCTACGTACCAGATAAAGCTGGCGGAAGGCAGCCTTAGCGACTGCCTCCACCTGCCGCTCCAGCCGCAGGTCTGCGTCCAATATGACCCCCAGACTCCGGACCTGCTGAGCTACAGGGGGGCAAACCCCCCCAACCAGGGGGGCCACCACCCCCTTCGCCCTCCCCACCACCATCACCTCCGTCTTATCTGGGTTGAGCTTCAGTCTGCTCCGCCGCATCCAATCCGCCACGGCCTCCAAACATTGGGATAGCACCGAGACAGCAGGGTCTGGGTCAGTAGAAAAAGAGAGGTACAGCTGTATTGCATCGCTATTACCTCTTGGGATTTGAAATGGATGGCAAAGTGGTAAACAGCAAAGGGGTAAACAGCAAATGGGCATGCACCCCCACCCACCGCAGGCACCATTCCTATGGGCGTCCACTCATCCCCCCCGCACCTTCTGTGATGTTCGCGTGAGCACCCCCCCACACACACCACACACACTTGGGCAGGATCCTCAATGGGGCTGGTGCCTGCACTAGCAGTGAGCACAGGAATTAGTTCCTTTGAAATGAATGCGATAATATGCAACCATGCTAATTGCTAAGGTTTGGACTATCCCTGTTGAGTATTTTGCCAATAACCTGAGCAATCAAGTAATCTTTGTAGTAGGTTTTTATGTTCTGCTATTTCATAGAGTGGCTCTTTTAGTGACTACTAACTTCTTTTTGAACTCAATACGCTTACATAACTGCCAAGAGTTAGTTGCTGAGAAAGTTCGCAGATAAGATCACTCAAATCCAGCAGGATTTTGGGGCCAGGATTGATGCAGAAGAAGGAGAGCGGAGGGTTGTGGATGCCCTGTCTAGTCCATTTTTGTGGGATCAGTTTCAGGAAGTGATGCCGGCCTATGCTCAGGGGGTTCTGGGGTCTGTTAGGGCTACTTTTTATGAACTAGATCCATTCCCGTCCTGGTTGGCAAAAGTTTCCAGGGAGACTTTGGGACCGGTGCTGGCAGGCGTGATCAATGCTTTTCTTTGGGAGGGCAGGGTGCCGGACTGCCTCAAGGAGGAGATGGTGTGACCCCTGCTCAAAAACCCATCATTGAACGTTGATTCCCTTACCAGCTACCGACCTGTCTCTAACCTTCCCTTTTGGGGGAAAGTTATTGAACGGGTGGTGGCCCAGCAGCTCCAGGGCCATCTGGATAGCATCAGTTTTCTGGATCCTTTTCAATCAGGTTTTCATCCAGGGTATTTTTATTATTTATTTATTTAAAATGTATATCCCGCCCCTCCTGCCCTCAGGGCAGCCCGGGGTGGCGAACAACATTCAATAGAAACAATATACATTTTTAAAAATCAATTTAAAATACAATATGTGGGGAAATCCCCCACCCCACCCCACCCCTACCCCTCACCAAAAGTGTGATGGAACAGCCAGGACTTACATACATGCTGAAACAGCAGGAGAGTGGGAGCCAACCGAGCACCAAGACTGTGCTGGTGGCCTTGGTAGACAACCTCCACCGGGAGATGGATTTAGGACATTCAACACTCTTGGTCCTATTAGATCTCTTGGCAGCATTTGATACGGTGGACCATGGGTTGCTTGTGAGATGATTGCGGACCCTGCGAGGTGGATGGGACTGTCTTTGGATGGCTCAGTTCGTTCCTCTCAGGAAGAAGCCAGCGGGTGGTGCTGGGGGAAGAAACATCTGGCCCCCGGGATCTTGCTTTCATTGTACCGCAAGGCTCGATTCTGTCTCCACTTTTATTTAATATCTATATGCAACCTCTGGGTGAGGTCATGAGACGGTTTGGTGTGTGTTGCCACCAGTACGCTGATGACACCTAGCTTTACCTCTCTTTTTCGATGAATCCAGGTCTTGCAGTCTTGGTGCTTTCTCAGTGCTTGCTAGCAGTAAGTGACTGGATGAGGCTGGGCAGACTGAAGCTGAATCCTGATAAGATGAAGGTGATGTTGGTGGGTAGAGCAGCGGAGGTGATGGCTCCCCTTGTGGAGGGGATCTGCCCCCCGCTGGCCCTGCAGGTGCGGAGTTTGGGGGTTCTGTTGGACACTGGACTCTGTCTGAATTGTCAGGTGGAGATGGTGGCAATGGGAGCCTTCCGCCACTTACATCTTGTGCGGAGGATCCAGCCATATGTTTCAAGCTCTGACCTGGCCAACCTCATCCATGAATTCATCACCTCAAGGTTGGATTACTGCAATGCGCTCTATGTGGGGCTGCCTTTGTGATGACTTGGAGACTGCAGCTGGTGCAGAACGCGACAGCCTGTCTCCTAATCGGGCCGGGCCGTAGGGAGCACATTACACCAGTGCTCCTCCCAGGCCCAATTCAAGGTGCTGGTTTTGACCTTTAAAGCCCTACATGGTCTGGGCCCCTCCTATCTGAGAGACCACCTCACTCCCTGGGCCATGGGGCGACCTCTTCGGTCTACCGCAGGCACCTTCCTAGAGGTCCCCCAGGTGAACCAGGGGGCCACGATGGAAAGGACGTTCTCGGTGGCTGCACCACAGCTGTGGAACTCCCTCTCAGAAGAAACTTGCCTGGCTCCCAGTCTGTTGGCCTTCGGTTGGGCCTGTAAGACCTGGCTGTTCGTCCGTGCCTTTGGGGGAGGGGGACAATGAGGGTGGGGTTCTTTGCCAGTGGTTTTATCTCTTTTACAGTTGTTTTTATTGATTTAGTAACACTTTTATGTATTTTTACTATATTGTTTTAAATGTTTTGTGAGCTGCCCTGAGCTACCATAAGGCTGGAGGGAGCGGTATATAAGTTCTTAAATAAATAAATATAAAATTAGTTGCAATATTCCAGACTAGGTGTTCCTCGCTGAGCTGTTCTTATCTGTTTCAGTAAGATTATTTCAAGTCTCCTCTCTCACATCATATTAAAAGAGCAAAGTGCACAGCTCATTAGCCATGAAAAAGAATAATTCCCATTTTGATTAACACTATAAACCTTATGAGCAAATTAACTTAGGAAGCCGGTCTGAAGTAGATTATAGGATATTTTTCTGACTTTACACTGACAATACATGACAAAGGCCAAACTATGGATTCTTATTCCTTGCTAAACCCTGGTTCTAATTGTTCCAGAAACTACGAATACAATGAAGAGGCATTGCTGATTCCTCAGAGAGTGGCTGAGCTTTACTGTAGAGAAATAATATCCAGAGTTTAATTCCATCGCTTTATTTAAGCTTATATTGGAGAGAAACACATTGCCAGCTTTTACAATTTCCCCCCCCACAAATCTCATAATTAGATTTTTTAATACCTAAAATTGCAACATGCATGAAAAAAAATATGGATCTTTGCTCTCTTTTTCTTTTAAAATTGAGTCCATCATCTGCTAATAAAGAGGGACAGCTCTCTGCCTTAACACAGGTATCATCACGGTTTGAGCTGCATATGGTTTAGGGAAAGTATGGCTGATGTACTGGTCCTATCATAGGTTCCTTCATATTCTCATACCTAGCTCCCTTTTTCCTAAAATATTCAAGCCATTAAGCTTTAGAAAGGCCTAATGAAACTAAGGTTAGATATTCAAGTAGTGAGGTAGCATTTGTTCCTTGAGCCACAATCTTTGTATTTCTGCCCTCCTGTAGGTGACTGTAATTAGTGTCATCACTCTCACAATTTGTTTTAATTATTAATTGATGATGATGATGTATTTATACAGGGCCAGCAATGTACTTGGCAATGTACAATAATTAATTATAGATTAATTAGATTACAATCATTAATTATAGATGGGTCCCTGCCCCTGAGGGCTTACAATCTAGAAGAGACAAGGGAGTGGATACGAAGGAGTGGGGAACAAAGGGAGAGACAGGAATATATTCAAAAAGTTGAGAAGTTGTAGATGCATGTTCTAGCAGGGCTACAGAAGTCTCTAGCTAATTAATTACCCTCTGGGAGAGTGCACTGGGCTGAGAAGAAGCCTTCAGGAATGCAGCACACTTGGCTAAAGCTGATTGGGGATGTATCTAGTCCGGCAGGGAGCTGCCTATATCAAGCAGACTGCCTGTAGGAGAGGTGTGTGTAATGGTAAGTGGAGGCAGCTAGTGGGAGAGCAGTCCCATGAACAGTGAGGAAGGGAAGCAGAACCCACAGACGCCAGAGATGATGGAGTGTGGAACCTGAAGCAGCAGGACAGAATGCAGAACACAGGGGTGGGGCTGTGCGGTTCTTCCCCTTTGATTGTAACTGAACTGCATTTGACAGTGACTAAAATGGTGGTGAAGGCTTGGCTGCAGGGTTGGTTGAAGGCCAAAGCAGAACCCACAGCCTAGCTTGCTGGCATAGGGGCTTGGAAGTGTGGTAGGGCTGCTAGTTCCCGAGCACAGATACCTGGAGATGCGCAACCCTGCTACTCACAGGCGTAGCTTGGTCATGAGGGAGAAGTAGACCTTGAGTAAATCAGTGAGCAGGTTGAGGGGATGAGGAGCTTGGGGAAGCCTGACAGAAGAGGTAGGTTTTCAGAAGGGATTTGAAGTTTGGAAGAGAGGAAGCAAAACAAGTATGTTCAGGAAGAGATTTCCAGGCATAGGGGCAGCACGGGAGAAGGGCGAAATGTGTTTTGAGGAGCAGAGGACCGGAGGGCAGGTGAGGATAGAGAAGCGGAGCTTGTTCAGATTGAAAATAAAGCAGGCAACAAGCTCAGAGAGCTGTGGGGAGGCAAGACCATGAAGGGCCTTGATAGTAAGGACAAAGAGTTTGTGCTGAAAAAAGCATTCAGGCAAGAAGCCAGTGGAGGAAGGAGAGGAGGGGGGTTAATATGATCCAGATGGCAAGCATGATAGATGAACTTGGTTGTGATTTTGAAGAGAAGCAAGAGGGGCAATATGAGAACAGGGAAGGAAGGCCAATAAGGAGGAGGTTACAGTAGCCAATGAGAGAAATGATTAGAGCATGGACTAGAATCTTGACAATGGAAACAGTAAGAAAGGGCTGAATTTTAGCAATATTGTGCAGGGAGGCAACAGATTGGAACTGAGGAGCAAAGCAGAGGGAGGAGTCAAAGATGAACCCCAGGCTACATGCCAAAGGGACTGGATGGATGGTGACACCATCAATGCAAAGGGAAGTGAGAGAGGTAGATTTGGGGTGGGGGGGGAGGTTACACGAACAAATAAGAGGATGTAAATCAAGTAGAACAGCATTGTGGTTGTAGTCCCCACCCTGCATCTGTTCAGACAAGTAAAAAAATGTGAGTGAATAGCCTCCAACACCAGAATACCTATACTTGTTACGAGAAGTATGCATATTGGATTCCTGAACCCATTTCAGTCAGGTTTTTGTCTGGGGTATAGAATGGAGACTGTGCTTGTGGCCTTGGTCGATGATCTATGTCTAGAAATTGACAAAGAGAACTGCGCCCTGTTGATTGCCCAAATGGAACTGTGCCTACCATCCCATCTCCCTCCTCTTCTTTGCATCCAAACTGCTTGAGAGTGCTGTTCATGTCTGCTGTCTTGATTTTCTTGTGACTCAGGCCATTCTTGATCCACTCCAATCTGGCTTCCACCCTCTACATTCCACAAAAACAGCCCTTGTCAAAGTCTCCAATGACCTCTTCATGGTCAAGACCAGGGGCCATTACTCTGTCCTCATCCTCCTTGACCTACATGCTGCTTTCAACACCATTGACCACCATCTGCTCCTTGACACTCTGTCCTCCCTTGGATTTCAGGACTCTGGGTGATTTCAGAAGTGACGTGGTGAATGTCCACCACAGTCAACCTCAGTCAAACGCGGGGGTGGGGGGTGAAAGCGCCATGCATGTCTGTTTGCTCACATCCAGATGTTCACCACAGTCAAATGCAGTCCGGGGTGAAACTAACCACACTTCGTGAGGTTGGGGCGGGAGGAGGTCCAGAAGTGTGGAGAATGGTCACAACGCAGGGGTGAATGAAAAGTAACTTCTGAACGGAAACCCGCAGTCGCGGTGGAAGGAATTGACCCCAGCCGCGGTGCATTCTGGGACTCGAACCGCGGTCCATGTCTCCACTGCATTTCTGTTGTGTTCCCCCGGCCCATGTTCTCTCTGATTGCCCCCGGGCAGTGGTCACGATCCTGTCACTTCTGTTGGGGCCGCACGTGTCACCACAGCCCGTGGTGAATCCGTTCACACCGGGGTGGGATTCACTGTGGTGAATTGGAATGCGTCACTTCTGAAATCACCCTCCGTCTTATCTTGGTTCTCCTCTTCCCTTTCCCTCCGCACATATAGTGTATCCTTTGGTGGATCCTCCTCTACTGCTATCGCACTATCAGCTGGTGTTCCCCAGGGCTCACTCTTGGGCCCTCTTCTCTCCTTTCTCTACACTAGTTCCCTTAGTGCCCTGATCGCCTCCCATGGCTTTCAGTACCATCTTTATGCTGATGATGCTCACATCTACCTTTCTGCACCAGAACTCTCACCCAGAATCCAGTCCCAGATCTCAGCCTGCCTGTCTGTCATCGCTGCCTGGATGTCTCACCACCACCTTAAACTTAATATGGCCAAGAAAGAAGTTCTTATCTTTGCTCCTTAAACTCACTTCTCCCTTGCCACCTCTCTACATCTCTGTAGAGAAAACAGTTATCCTCCCAGTCCTCTCAGCCCGTAATCTTGGGGCCATCTTTGACTCCTCTCTCTCTTTCTCTATTCACATCCCAAATCACTGCCAAAACCTGTTGTTTCTTTATAATAGAAATGTGCACCAGAGGCCCATGTCATTTTTGTTTTCATTTTTTTCCTGTTATTTAAATCTGTCATTTTCATTTTCATAAATATCAAATTGTCATTTTTGTTTTTGCTTTTGCTTTCATTTTCATTTTCCATTACTTTAAATTGAAAATACATTTTCAGCTGTATTGTTTTTGTTTTTCACTATATTTGGCTGAACATAGAGTGATATCCAGTGGAAGGCATTATGTGTACCAAATTACAAAAGGAATTGAATAAAGGAATCCAATTTTAGAAGCAGTTGAATTAATTTAGTTTGCAAAAATCTTCATATACATTCTTAGGTGTAACTTCTTTGCCTCATATTTAATGTAGATGAAACTTGGCAAGTTTATATCCCTTCCCATATTTACTATGTCTGCCAACTTTCAGAAGAATTGGATAATGGGTCCTGGTGGTATAAGCAATTAACTTATAAATGTATGTCTGACTGTGACATCTTTGTAGTCCAACCAGTGTACATGAAATTTGGCAGGGATCTGTATTACACATTCAAAATCATCTCTGCCAAATATCAGAAAGATGTGATAAAGACTCCCAATTTGATATGCCTTCACAGCATATGCAGAGAAGGAGCCTATGCCAGGGATTCTCTTACGTGTCACTGTGGTATAAGATCGGTTTGTGATGCCAATTGGCCGGCAGAAATGTCAACCAAATATCCTCATTCTGTGCTGTGACCATCCCAACATCTCTCCCCCACTTGTTACTGGGAAGACAGAAGCATCCGTTTAGGAAAGAGTCAATAGAGATTCTCTTATATCCTCTGTCACAGTGCTCCAGGATGTGATTGTGATGATAATTGGCCAGCATGGATGTATAAAATATGTCTCCTGATTGCTGGGATGCTATCCCCAAAGTCCCAGTTATGTCCCTTTTATGCCTGCCTGAGGGCCGCCCCCTATGCTCAGGGTTGGCCCCAGGCATGTGCAGTCACATATATGTGACTGCACATGGCCCTACAGCCAGCTGAGGCCCCTCGCTTGCCTGGCTGTGAGGTAGGCTGCAGACAGCTTCTCCCCCAATAAGTTCTTCTGCCTCCCTTCCCTGGCTCTGGTCCCCATCCCTCACCTGCCTCTGCCTCGTAGTAGTGCTGCAGCACCAGTAGCAGTGGGACACAGGAACACTGATCGAACTGGGAGATAAAGCTGTTTGTTTACAAACAACTCCTCCCCATGTGAGTGATCAGAAGTTTGTTATCTTGTAAAGGAGGTTCTTCGAGATAGCTCTGAACATTCTCACAACTGGGTTGTGCATGCTCAACCTATTCAAATAATAGACCACATGATGGTCTCAAGCTCCTCTAGTATAAAAATCATTCTCCCCATCAGAATGACAATTCCTTCCAACCCTTTCTAGGAATATAAGAAAAAAATTCCTTGCTGGGCTGGAAGGGTAGGTATTGTCAGAATGTTAGGAGCTATCTCAAAGAACCTTGTTCTACAAGGCAGTAACCTTCTGTTCTTCTTTGAGTGGCTCCTCACAGGCCATTTTTACATGGCTCCACTGGGTGGGGGGTCCGTGGGCACACCTGTGCATGGGCAGGGCATGCACACAGCCTCACATGCATCCTCACTCACACCCCACTCATCCACACCCACAGAGTAACCGCCATTTCCAGCGGTTGCTCCATGCGTGAGGACGAGTGGGGGGGGGGNCGGGAGGAGGTCCAGAAGTGTGGAGAATGGTCACAACGCAGGGGTGAATGAAAAGTAACTTCTGAACGGAAACCCGCAGTCGCGGTGGAAGGAATTGACCCCAGCCGCGGTGCATTCTGGGACTCGAACCGCGGTCCATGTCTCCACTGCATTTCTGTTGTGTTCCCCCGGCCCATGTTCTCTCTGATTGCCCCCGGGCAGTGGTCACGATCCTGTCACTTCTGTTGGGGCCGCACGTGTCACCACAGCCCGTGGTGAATCCGTTCACACCGGGGTGGGATTCACTGTGGTGAATTGGAATGCGTCACTTCTGAAATCACCCTCCGTCTTATCTTGGTTCTCCTCTTCCCTTTCCCTCCGCACATATAGTGTATCCTTTGGTGGATCCTCCTCTACTGCTATCGCACTATCAGCTGGTGTTCCCCAGGGCTCACTCTTGGGCCCTCTTCTCTCCTTTCTCTACACTAGTTCCCTTAGTGCCCTGATCGCCTCCCATGGCTTTCAGTACCATCTTTATGCTGATGATGCTCACATCTACCTTTCTGCACCAGAACTCTCACCCAGAATCCAGTCCCAGATCTCAGCCTGCCTGTCTGTCATCGCTGCCTGGATGTCTCACCACCACCTTAAACTTAATATGGCCAAGAAAGAAGTTCTTATCTTTGCTCCTTAAACTCACTTCTCCCTTGCCACCTCTCTACATCTCTGTAGAGAAAACAGTTATCCTCCCAGTCCTCTCAGCCCGTAATCTTGGGGCCATCTTTGACTCCTCTCTCTCTTTCTCTATTCACATCCCAAATCACTGCCAAAACCTGTTGTTTCTTTATAATAGAAATGTGCACCAGAGGCCCATGTCATTTTTGTTTTCATTTTTTTCCTGTTATTTAAATCTGTCATTTTCATTTTCATAAATATCAAATTGTCATTTTTGTTTTTGCTTTTGCTTTCATTTTCATTTTCCATTACTTTAAATTGAAAATACATTTTCAGCTGTATTGTTTTTGTTTTTCACTATATTTGGCTGAACATAGAGTGATATCCAGTGGAAGGCATTATGTGTACCAAATTACAAAAGGAATTGAATAAAGGAATCCAATTTTAGAAGCAGTTGAATTAATTTAGTTTGCAAAAATCTTCATATACATTCTTAGGTGTAACTTCTTTGCCTCATATTTAATGTAGATGAAACTTGGCAAGTTTATATCCCTTCCCATATTTACTATGTCTGCCAACTTTCAGAAGAATTGGATAATGGGTCCTGGTGGTATAAGCAATTAACTTATAAATGTATGTCTGACTGTGACATCTTTGTAGTCCAACCAGTGTACATGAAATTTGGCAGGGATCTGTATTACACATTCAAAATCATCTCTGCCAAATATCAGAAAGATGTGATAAAGACTCCCAATTTGATATGCCTTCACAGCATATGCAGAGAAGGAGCCTATGCCAGGGATTCTCTTACGTGTCACTGTGGTATAAGATCGGTTTGTGATGCCAATTGGCCGGCAGAAATGTCAACCAAATATCCTCATTCTGTGCTGTGACCATCCCAACATCTCTCCCCCACTTGTTACTGGGAAGACAGAAGCATCCGTTTAGGAAAGAGTCAATAGAGATTCTCTTATATCCTCTGTCACAGTGCTCCAGGATGTGATTGTGATGATAATTGGCCAGCATGGATGTATAAAATATGTCTCCTGATTGCTGGGATGCTATCCCCAAAGTCCCAGTTATGTCCCTTTTATGCCTGCCTGAGGGCCGCCCCCTATGCTCAGGGTTGGCCCCAGGCATGTGCAGTCACATATATGTGACTGCACATGGCCCTACAGCCAGCTGAGGCCCCTCGCTTGCCTGGCTGTGAGGTAGGCTGCAGACAGCTTCTCCCCCAATAAGTTCTTCTGCCTCCCTTCCCTGGCTCTGGTCCCCATCCCTCACCTGCCTCTGCCTCGTAGTAGTGCTGCAGCACCAGTAGCAGTGGGACACAGGAACACTGATCGAACTGGGAGATAAAGCTGTTTGTTTACAAACAACTCCTCCCCATGTGAGTGATCAGAAGTTTGTTATCTTGTAAAGGAGGTTCTTCGAGATAGCTCTGAACATTCTCACAACTGGGTTGTGCATGCTCAACCTATTCAAATAATAGACCACATGATGGTCTCAAGCTCCTCTAGTATAAAAATCATTCTCCCCATCAGAATGACAATTCCTTCCAACCCTTTCTAGGAATATAAGAAAAAAATTCCTTGCTGGGCTGGAAGGGTAGGTATTGTCAGAATGTTAGGAGCTATCTCAAAGAACCTTGTTCTACAAGGCAGTAACCTTCTGTTCTTCTTTGAGTGGCTCCTCACAGGCCATTTTTACATGGCTCCACTGGGTGGGGGGTCCGTGGGCACACCTGTGCATGGGCAGGGCATGCACACAGCCTCACATGCATCCTCACTCACACCCCACTCATCCACACCCACAGAGTAACCGCCATTTCCAGCGGTTGCTCCATGCGTGAGGACGAGTGGGGGGGGGGATGAATGGGGATGCATGTTAGGTGGGCACGCACGCACCCCCAATCACCATGGGCTTGTGCACCGTGTCGTTCACATGGGGCTCCCCCACCCATGGACACACAGAAATCTGTGTATTCATGGGTGGGAGAGGTCCATGTAAAAAGGGCCACATTCTCACTACTGTCTTACTTATATTACCTTAGGTAGGAATTTAGTATGTAAAGCAATATCTATTCTATCTTGGAAAATCTGCAAATATGGTTCTGAGGTTATTATGGCTGCTATTTCACTAACTCTTCTTAATGAAGTTATTGCTAACAAGAATACCATCTTTAAACTCGCAGCCCATAACCAGTTCATTTGCACTCCCCATATAATCAATTCACGCTGCCCTGGGGGCACAAATTAAATGGTTATGGTGGGGGGCAGCATGAATTGATAATATGGGGTTTGGGAGCACAAATGAACTGGTTATGGGGTGGAGGCAGCGTGAACTGATTATGGGGGCACAATTGAACTGGTTATATATATGATTCTTTTCATGGCATAATGTGCTTAATAGGCTGGCTGCATTTTGGGTGTTTTGTGTGTTTGATAGCAGTACCTTTGGATCAGTCGAACCATGTACATGCACAAGGCACAGGTGGCACCGGCAGCAAGAAGCAACAAGCCCTGGAGGCCAGGCTGCTTAGGGATGGGCGAATGTGGTTCGGAACTTTGGAGTTCAGCCTGAACTCAGCCTGTTTGGACGACCGAACCCAAACCCGAATCCAAACACGAACTGACTGAACTGAACTCAATTCCGAACGTCGAAATGACCGAACAGTTCAGATCGTGTTCGGTGAGTTCAGGTGGCAAAAACATGTGACTGGAAGGCAAAATGTGACAGGGAGGGGGAGTCAGCTGAGTAACAGACTTCCAGGCATCAGGGGTGGAGAGGCTTGGAGTAGCAGCAAGCCTGCTGAATCACCATCCCTTTTCACCTCAGACCATTGACTTCGCAATCTGTGATTGGCTACAGGCTAGGCTGCATGGAGCCAATAGGGCTTGCGGTGAGGTGGGTGCAGCAAGAAACAAAACTGATTGCCCCCCCTTTCCCAACCCCTTCTGAACTAGTCACTGTTCCTGAACAGCAGGCATTTCAGAAGGCTCCCTCTCCCAGCAGTTTTGTTCCCCTCACTCCATTGAAATCCAACCCATCTACCTCCATAGTATCATTTATTTAGCTTAGATTAGATAGATTTAGGTGTTATTTTTTGTTTTTAACCCTTCCTGTGTTCCCTGTGTTCAATCTTCCTTCCTCCCTCCCCCTCCATTCAATCCTTTTCCCTCTCCCTCTTATTCCATCCCTGATTTCCTTCCCCTGTTTTAAGTTTTAGATTTATTTAGAGTAGGATTATTATTAGATTGGTTTTCATTTCAGTTTTGTACCCCTCGCTGGTTCATTGTGTTTCTTCCTGTGTAATATTGTGTATATATAGATAGATAGTTATTAGATAGATAGTTACTAGATATACATAGTAGTTAGCTTAGTTATGGAGATAGATAGAGATACAGTGTGTTTGTAGGACAAAGCCTTTGTACTTAATTTTTCCATTTAATTCAATAGGTTTTAGAATAGTTAATAGCAGTTAGATTTAGGGTAGAGATAGATATATATATAAAAAGAAACAGCAACTCCAGCCCCAGGACCCATGGACAGGGTTCTGCGGCCTACGTTACTGGCAGGGAGGGCTGTGGCCAATATGTATCTAGAAGCTGCCACTCTAGCCCCAGGACCCACCGTCATGGGTCTGGGGCCATCATTCCTCACACAAAGGCGATGTCATTGCACCGCATCAAGAAACAGCCACTCCAGCCCCAGGACCCACCGTCAGGGTTCTGGGGCCAAGTTACAGGCAGGGAGGGCTGTGGCCAATATCTTTAAGCTGCCACTCTAGCCCCAGGACCCACTGTCATGGGTCTGGGACCCCTCATTCCTCACACAGAGAGCCAATTTTCAACTGCATCAAGAAACAGCCACTCCAGCTCCAGGACCCACCATCAGGGTTCTGGGGCCTATGTTACTGGCAGGGAGGACTGTGATCAATATCTTTAAGCTGCCACTCTAGCCCTAGGTCCCACCATCATGGGTCTGGGGCCGTCATTCCTCACACGGAGACGATATCTTTCCACTGCATCAAGAAACAGCCACTCCAGCCCCAGGACCTGCCATCAGGGTTCTGGGGGCAAGTTACAGACTATTTAAATAACAACAAGAAGAACAAAGCAACAACAACAACATTCTGAAAACAAAAGCAAACATTAAAAGGAAACTTATAAATGAATCTATTAGTCTCTGTCCCCTGGGACTTGGGGAAAAGGCAACAGCCATTGCGGTGCAGCACAGGGCTAAGGGGTGGCCACCCGGGACTCTTGTTGGTCGTAGCCATGGTCCACGGCAAACTCCATGGCCTGTTCCATGGCCCGATGCCACCTGGAGAGCGCCTGGTGGTATAGTTCCAGGCGTTCCATCTTGGCGGAGATGTGCTGGCCATACACCTCCACCTTCTTCTTCTCCACCTGGAACACCTGGAACTGCTCCACCAGGCGGTTCTCCATGGTGGCTGCTGTCTGCTGCAGGCCGGCCATGAAGTCCCGGGTGGGCCTCTCAAACTTTGCCCAAAAGGCCATGACCTCATCAGACTGCTGGGACCCTGGGGTCTCCACATTGGGGCTGGAGGGGGGGAAGAGCTTAAATGCCATCATTTTTGGGTTGCCTTTGCCCCCTTCTTCTGGCACTGAGGCTCCACGATGGCCACAACAGAGTCCTCCTCCTGCCGCCTCACTCTCCTGCCATGCGTTCGCTTTATGTGGGCAATGAGCCCTGTTGTGGTGCCCTCCCTCTGAAGCCAGAATCTTTTCTGGCAGATCTAAAAAGAGCATAAAAAGATAGAAACATAAGAAGTGCCACACTGTGTCAGACCAATGGTCTGTCAAGCCCTGCCTGCATTCTGTCTCCACAAGTGGGTGGACTGGGAGGCCAATCTCTCTCTGCAGGGGACTTCTATTCCTAACAGGTCATAGGACAATTCATTCCCTGTTGTTCCAGTCCCTGTGTCTTACCTTGCATGTGGTGATTCCGTCGCCCTAATCATAAAACCTCCAGACATCCGACCTTGTCCGACGAATGTCTGGGGGTGTCACTGACGACCTCAGCCTAGGGGTCCTCCTTGGCCTGGCAGTGGCACCAGCACTGGGACCAGCATCCGATTCCTCTCTGAAATGGGAACACCTTAAGAACACCAAAGTAATATCATGCATTTATGATGATGCCTCTAGTCCTCCCTCCTTGTGGTGCTTGGGATGGCAATGAAGAGACCCTGTCTGGCACATGCAAATTCTGCCCTCCTTGGGGTGCTAGTAGTGATAGCAACAGGAGATGTGACCCTGGCTGGCATGCAAATCCTGTCCTTCTTTGGGTGCTGCGGAGGGATGAGACCCTTGATGGCACGTACAAACCCTTCCTTTCTTGGAGCGCTATGGATGGCAACTGGAAAGGCCCTCCTTGGGTTGCTAGGGATTGCAACTAGAAAGGCCCTGGCTGGCACATGCAAATCCTGCCCTTCTTAGGGTGCTTGGGATGGCAATGGGGAGACCCTGGCTGGCTGGCACGTGCAAATCCTGCCCTTCTTTGGGTGCTGGGGAGGGATGAGACCCTNGCCCTTCTTTGGGTGCTGCGGAGGGATGAGACCATGGCTGGCACTTGTAAATCCTGCCCTTCTTTGGGTGCTGCAGAGGGGGGAGATCCTGGCTGGCACGTACAAATCCTGCCCTTCTTTGGGTGCTAGTAGCGATGGCAACTGGAAGTACCCTTGCTGGCATGTGCAAATCCTGCCCTCCTTGGGGCGCTATGGATGGCAACTGGAAAGGCCCTGGTGGCTGGCATGTGCAAATCCTGCCCTTATTTGGGGGTGCGTAGGGAATGGGATGGCAACTGGAGAGTGGAGACCTTTGCTAGCCTGGCACATGTTTGGGTGGGGGTGCTGCTCGTGCTCATGTCTGACTGCTGGAAGAGACCCCCACACTACAGTACCCTCTCTCTCTGTGGCAGACATCCTCTGCTACCCGCTGATGCCCACTGTTTGTGCCTGACTGATGGCCACCACCCATGCACCCACCCACACGCCAGTGAGCTCACTCTAACGGATAGAGCCTTAAGTTTCTTGTCCTCAAAGTAAAAAAAAAGTTTACAAACCTGGAAGCAGTGGCACGAGCACATCCTGTGCCCATCGGCTCTGGCTCCACCTCCACCACCAAAGGTCCAGCAGCGGCTGGAGGATCCTCTTCCTCCACCACCCGCTCTGCCACCTTGGCCTTCCCCCTGGCCTGGTGTATAATGGTGGTGACACTGGTCACCTTCTTCTCCATTTTTTTTTTTTAAACACACAGCCAACACACACAGACAGCACCCACCAACACGTACCAACCAGCCAAACCAAAACCAACACACACCACACAGTCAAAACACACGAATCACAACCGAACACCCACCCAGCCACAACACACATGCCCTCACCCACACAAGCTCTGCACGCACTCAAATTTCCGGTTTCTGACGTGATCACAGGCTCTCACGATACTTTTTCCGAACGCCCGAACGAACACAACTGAACTGAACGGCCGAACTCGAACGCAGCGAGTGAACCGAATGGCCGAACTGAACGGGTGAACCGAACCAGACTGAACCGAACGGCCAAATCCGAACCTCAATCTTTTCGTCCATCCCTAAGGCTGCTTAGCTCCCCCCGCTCCCTCAGTAAGGCAGTTGACTCAGTCAGTCTCTCTGTGCCTGCCTCACTGCCGGCCTGGATGCCCCTGAAGTGGAACCACTCCTGGGGACTGGTGGTATATGCTCGGCTGGGGAGGTGGGGGGGAGAGGAAGCATTGGGAGGCCATGCTTGTCTATGGCCACTCGGAGGGGTGGAGAATGGGAATCCTTCCTGTCCAGAGGGAGTAAATTTTATGTAAATTCACACATTTGCATAATTAGGTGGGGGATAATTATGCAAATGAGGTCCTGCACCAAGACTTTGTACATGGTCTCTCAAACCCTGGGGCCGGCCCTGCCTATGCTCACCTCGAAGCCACTACTTATTGGTCCTGTAAAGCTGGAAGCATGCAGTAATTGGCCAGGGAATGTGTCTGTCAGTCTTTTGGATTGCTGTCCACATCCTCCCTCCTACAGCCTCTCTCCCCTTGCCATGCCAGGTGCCTGTCTCTGACTGGCACGTGCTGCTATTTATCTGAATAATGGTCTTCAAGGAGACAACTTCAATTGCTTATAAAATTGGGTCCCTTTATTGTCCTGTAGTTTGGCAGAAATGACAGGGAAGGTATGTGATACATTCCTGCCAAATGTCTTGTAAACAGGATGAAATATACAAGTGTTACAGCTGGAAATGTATTTTCAAGTTAATGTCTTATACTATCAGGGTCCTTCATCCAATCTTTCTGAGAATTAACAGGTGTATTAAGCTTGTGGAGGGACATGATATTCACAGGTTTCATGCAAATTGGATGGAGGATAAAGAAAGTGTAGCCATGAATGTGTATGGAGCTTTTCTTAAAATCACAACATTCAATTGCTTCTAAAATCTGTTCCCTTTATCAAATTGTTTCAAAACTTGGTACACATAATGCCCTTCATTGGGGGTACAAGCAGCACCCCCCCCCCAAATTTCATCACAATTGAATAAGAAACAAAAAAGTTATAGCCGGAAATACGTTTTTCAGTGTTTTTCCTTTATTGCAAAAACAAAATGTCATTTTTGTTTCTATTTTCATTATTATTTTTCGTCATTTTTGTTATTGCAACAACGATAACAAAAACCACAATTTGCGTTATCGTTATTGTAACAAAAACGACATGCACACCCCTATCGCCAAAATCTATTCCTTCTTTTCTGAACACACTACTAAAACCCTATTCTATTCTCTCATCACATCCTGCTTAGGCCACTTTCAGACGAGCGGCAGAATCTAGCTTGTTCAAAAACGCACTCTGAGAAAAGTCATGCAGAGGGCTTTTAGACAAGCTGGAAGTCGCTGGCCATCACTGGAATCATGGTTCGCACATTATTTTTAAAAGCACATTTTGAAAGGCAGTCTTAAACTACTGCAACCTGCTTCTCATAGGTCTCCCACTGAGCGACGTATCTCCACTACAGTCTATTCAAACCATGTAACTCCTTTCCTCTAGTCACTACACTGGCTCTCAATCTGCTTCCACTGCCCACATACAGTTCAGGTTTCTCCTGTTCACCTACAAGTGTCTTCACGCTGCAGCTCCTCACTACCTCTCCTATCTCCCCACTACATCCCCTACTTGTGACCTCCATTCATCAGGCAAGATGCTTCTTCTTGAATGCCTTTGTTCTCCATTGCCAACTCCCGACTCCGCGTTTTCCACCTTGCTGCACCGTATGCCTGGAACAAACTTCCCGAGGTGCTGCGTCAGGCTGTCTCCCTGCCCATATTCAAGTCCAGCCTAAAGGCCCACTTTTTTGAGATCACTTTTAATTCATAAACCCAGGTCCTATCCATATCATAGCCTTGTGGATTTCAACCATGTTAAACTGAAATAAATAAATTTACTGAATACTTGCATCCTGTAATCCATTATTAATAGAAATACTCTTATTTGTAGTTGCCTATGTCTTTGTCTTGATTAGATTAGATTAGATTAGATTGTAAGCTCCATGGAGCAGGAACTGCATACCGTGTGTATCTGTACAGTGTTCCATATGACTAGTAGTGCTATAAAAATGTTAAGTAGTAGTAGTACTACTATATCTTGTTAGACTGTGTCAGGGCCCTGCTCTTCTCCCTAGGAGCAGGCTTAATAGTCTTTGGGGGGAATATAGCTCGCCCTTGCCACGTACAGTTTTGCTATTCTTAAATAAATTTGAATTATGGGCCTCCAACATGCCCCTTACAGCCTACTTCAAAACCTCCCGAAGTGGGACTTCTCCCAGAACTATCCAGGTCCCGTTATGTTAAGTTAAATAAGCCAGGTCTGTGCTGACCCTGCTTTAATGAGTAATACCACCTGACTGCTCTAGCATCCTGTCAAGCCTGAAGCTCCTGGGGATGTAGTACGCTGTATTGCAGTTTAACTCTGTTGGCAGCTTAGGTAGTTTCTCCTCTGTTCTGCTGGCTTTGGCTTAACTCCAGCCCCTGACTTCTTGCTGCCAGAGCTCAGAGGCAAAAATTCCCTCTTCAGCTCTCCCGTTGACTGAGGGTTATCTCAAGGCTTTTATACACAGCTGCAGCCAGTCATATGACTTTTGTTAGCATGATGACTGATGCTTTAAAGGGCTAGTGTCCCAAAATCCAAGTAACAGAGTTTTAAAATCCTTCCACAACTCTGTAACTGTTACACAGACCTTTCAGTGGCTTTTGATACAGTTGATGATGAGGTGTTGGCACAACTGTGGGGCTTGGCAGTGGTGTGTGGGACTATTTTTGTGTGGTTCCATTAGTTCCTTTTGGAGAGGTCCCAGCAGGTGGTAAGGGCATCAAAAAAGGAGTTTTTTGCTGCCTGTATAGCCCCTGCTAAATCTTGTCCAGCTGAGCTTTTCTGGGTGGTGAGGGGGTTGGTTGGTCCTCCTTCCCTCCACCTGGAACTGAAGTCATCTAGTGCCTGCTGTGAAATGTTTGCTGATTATTTTGCAGAGAAAATCTCCTGGATTCACCATGACATCAACGCTGCACTTATTGCAATGGGTGAACTAGAGGTTGTGAAAGCCCCACCAGGTCCGGTTTCGTGGGATGAATTCCAGTCAGTGTATTCGTCGAGGCGGAGAATGTTCTTGGGACTGATAGGGCCACCTTTTGTGAACTTGACCCATGCTTGTCCTGACTGGTTAAGGCCAGCCGGGAGACGGTATAGCTGTTGCTGGTGGGGGTGATCAATGCCTCCCTTCGGGAGGACAGAGTGCCAAGCTGCCTCAAAGAGGCGGTGGTGCAACCTCTGCTCAAAAAACCATCACTTACTTACATTGATTCCCTCACCAGCTACTGGCTGGTCTCGAACCTTCCCTTTTTAGGGAAGGTTATTCAGCAGGTAGTGGCTCAGCAGCTGCAGGGGCATCTAGACTGCACCGGTTATTTGGATCTCTCGCAATCCAGCTTTTGGCCAGGTTATGGCACCGAGACTGCACTTGTGGCCTTGGTCGATGACCTTTGCTGTTAATTGGATCAGGGTCATTCGACCCTACTAATTTTGTTAGATCTGTCAGCTGCTTTTGATACCGTTGACCATGAGATGTTGGTGATTCGCTTGTGAGACCGAGCCGGCGTGTGCGGAATCGTTCTTGAATGGTTCTGCTCCTTCCTCGCTGGAAGAACTCAGTGTGTGGTGCTTGGGGACTGTTTTTCATCCCCTTGAGACCTCACATGTGGAATCCCACAAGGTTCCATTCTGTCCCCTCTCCTGTTCAACGTGTACATGCAGCCACTAGGTGAGGTCGTGAGATGGTATGGGGTGCAGTGTCATCAATATGCTGATGACACCCAGCTCTACCTCTCCTTTTCATCCGACCCAGGCCCAGCAGTCTCGGTGTTTACCCAATGTCTGGCAGCTATAAGGGAATTGGATATGGGCAAGCCGACTGAAGTTGAATCCTGACAAGCTGGAGGTGATGGTAGTAGGTAAGGCAGTGTATCTGGTAGCTCCCATCATTGATGGGTTTTCTGACTCTCCAGGTTCACAGTCTGGGTGTGCTCCTTGATCCACAGCTCTGCCTGGACCTCCAGGTGGGGGTTGTGGCAAGGAGTGCATTCCACCAAGTACATCTGGTGCAACGGCTTCAGCCAAATGTTTTAGATAGTGACCTGGCCTCTATCGACCATGCTTTCATTACCTCAAGATTGGACTATTACAGTATGCTCTATGTGGGGCCACCCATGGTGATGGTTCAGAGACTGCAGCTAGTGAAGAATGTGGTGGCTTGTCTCCTTGGGTCGGGCTGCCGTGAGCACATTACACCAGTGTCCGGGCTCTGCACTGGCTGCCGATAGTCTTCCGGGCCCGATTCAAGGTGTTGGTTTTGACCTATAAAGCCCTAGATGGCCTTGACCCGACTTACCTGCAGGATTGTCTTACTCCCCATGCCCTGGAGCGACCTCTGTCGTCTGCCAGGAGCTCCTTTCTCAAGGTCCCCCGTGTGGCCCAGGGGACCACTATGGAGAGGGTGTTCCACACCTAGACTGTGGAACTCCATCCCAGACAAGGTCCAGTTGTCCCCAGATCTTCCTTCCTTCCACCATATGTGTAAGACCTAGCTGTTCTACCTGGCCTTTGGCGAGGGAGATGGGATGGAGGTGCTGGTTAGGGTGGTGTGGAGGGTTTTTCTTTGGTTTGCTTTCCTTCTCTTTTATTGTGTTACAGATTTTATGTGTTTCTAGAGCAGATGGGGTGGGATAGAAAAGTGTGTTAAATAAATAAATAAATAATGGGAGATTGCTATTATCCCCTCAGGACCTCCCCTGTGGTGGTGTCCCATAGGGTTCCATCTTGTCTTCCTTTTTGTTCAATGTATATCTGAGGATGCCGGGTGAGATAATTTGGAGATTTGGAGTGAAATGCCATCAGTATGCGGATATTTAATTACTTAATTAATTAATTAATTCATTCATTCATTACAAATTCTTGCTACCCTGCCCCTCCTGTCACAGGCAGCTCGGGGCAGCTTACAATGAACACTGAAAACAACAATAACTAAAAACAAAACATAAAAAGGAGGATAATAAAACAAACCACCCCTACCTACCCTAGCCCACTCCCCCGACCCCATCACCCCTCTCCCCCGCCAAATGCCTGGTGGAACAGACAGATCTTACAACTACTTAGAAAGGGCCTCAACCGGGCCTCAACCGGGAGGGAGTTCCACAGACGCGGTGCAGCCACTGAGAATGCCCTCTCCTGTGTGGCCCCCCAGAGGACTCAGGGGACCTTGAGTTGGGCACCTCCAGATGACCACAGGGCTTGATCCAGAATCCAGGGGGTGAGGTGGTACTGCAAATAGGTAAGGCCTAGGCTGTTTAGGGCTTTATAGGCCAAGACCAACACCTTGAATCGGGCCCAGAAAACTACCAGCAGCCAGTGCAGAGAAGGGAGCACTGGTGTAATATGCTCCAGGAGACTCATATCCACCAGGCGATGGGCCGCTGTATTCTGCACCAGCTGCAATTTCCGAGCCATCACCATGAATGGCCCCACACAGAGCGCATTACAATAGTCAAGCCTAGAGGTGATGAAAGCATGGATGATGGTAGCCAGTAGGGGTGGGAAACCGGTAGAATCTGGTATCCGATAATGCCGGTACCGGGCGTACCGGCATTATCGGATTCGACCCGGTAATCCGGTCCGGGGTACCGGATTCCGGGGTACCGGATTTTTTTACATTGCAGCCATTTAAAAATGGCTGCAATGTAAAACTTAAAGCCCCAAGTTAAGGGGGAAAAAAACCCTCCCCAAGTCCAGGCTGCGCCCACCCACCCTGCCCAGCCTGGATTTTTGTTTAAATAAAAACAGACAGAGGCGAGGCGAGGCGAGGCCACCCCCCCCAGCACCAGCGGCCGCGGCGTCCCCGCAGCC
>QEPC01011006.1:501913-514889 GCA_003113815.1 Sphenodon punctatus | reverse complement strand
CCTCTCAGTCTGTTTTTATTTAAACAAAAATCCAGGCTGGGCAGGGTGGGTGGGGGGTGTCCCCCCTTCCACCCGCGCAGCCTGGGAGGGGGAGGGGGAACTTGGAAGGATTCAGACATTTATTTCATTGAGTTCAATGGGGACACAGTGCCCCATTGAACTCAATGAAATAAAACCGGTACCGGTATACCGGATTTAATCCGGGAATCCGGTTTTTGTAGAACCGGTAACTGGTAAATCCGGTAACCGGTAATGGGCCCGGGGTACCACCACTAGTAGCCAGGTCAGAGTCCTAAAGAAATGGCCAAAGCTGTTACACCAAATGTAATTGGTGAAAGGCACCCCTCGCCAGAGCCTCCACCTGGAGATCCAGGCAGAGCTGCGCATTGAGGAGCACCCCCAGACTCCAAACCTGGGAGACTAATGGAGCGCAGACCCCATCAATGATGGGGACCGCCACCTCCATCATCTTACCTACTGACATCACCTCTCTCTTGTCAGGATTCAGCCTCAGTCAATTAGCCCTCATCCAGTCCCCCACAGCCGTCAGACATCGAGTAAGCACCGAGACTGCCGGGCCTAGATCAGCTGAATATGAGAGGTACAGCTGGGTGTCATCAGCATATTGATTACACCGCACACCAAACCTCCTAATCACTTTGCCAAGTGGCTGCATATACACGTTGAACAGGAGAGGGGACAAAACAGAACCCTGTGGGACCAATACTTAACAGACAAAGGGAAAATAATTTGGAGGATTTGGAATAAACATTCATTTGCAGGAATAGTGATGAAATGTTGGGATATGATCGTAAAAATAAATAAATAGGAAAGATATCTCACCTTATACGGACATCAGAAGGTACTGGGTAGATGAAACTGGGAATATCAGAGCTGCAAAAAAAATTAAAAGAAAAAAGAACTACACGAGCTGGACATCTGTTCCAGAAGGGGAAATGTATAACAATTTAGAAATGTAAAGAATTACTTCAAAGAGAGGTGAACACATTTCAATACCTGCATTTGAAAAGTCTGTTTAATGCAAAGGAGGAAATAGAACACTTTCCTCGGGAACCCCAGAGTATAGAAAAAAATGTATTATACTGCTAAAAGGGGTAGATTGCCCAGAATTTATGGTCAACTCAAGATAATATGGTTCCAAAATGAAGATAAATATATAAACAAATGGAATAAAGAGTTGAATAGCGATTTAGACAAACGGCACAAAGCCCTCATGGAACCATATGCACAAATGTGCCTCATCATTACAATTCAGAAAGATTCAAATAAAATTGGTTATGAGGTATTATCTCACCCTCATAAGATTTGAACAAATTGATAAAGGTAGTAAAGAGCTTTGCTGGAGCGGATGTGGAGAAAGGGTGTCATATTTACATTGCTGGTGGGAATGCACTATGATCAAACCCTTCTGGAGGGAGGTATGGAAATGTATGAACAAAGTGACAGGAACATTGATACCTTTTCCCCCAGAGATTGGACTATTGGGATTGTACCCGGAAGCACAACGAATTCAGAGATATGCAAACTCCTGTAAAAGAATGTGTTTAGTGGCTATAAGCCTAATAGCTAGAAAGTGGAAAGCGGCAAAAGGACCTACCTTGTCGAAATGGATGAACCATTTGTGGTATATGTTTTCAATGGAAAAAATCTCTGCTGGACAAAATAGCGGAGTTTGTGGCAACATGGCTTCCCTGCATGACGGTGATGCAGAAAGAAGATGTAGAGACAGACAAAAATGCATATCTGTTTGACTATTATATATGAAAGGATGCAACGAAAATACCTGGTAACACCGGTCCGAGGGTTGGGGGGTGGGGGGAGGGTAGAGTTAAGTTATGAGAGAGAGGAAATTGAAAAAGTGTAAAATGCAATTTATGTAAGATTCTACTGTTAATAACAAAATAAAATCTTTTTTGTTTATAAAAAAAAAAGAAAAGAACCCTGCGGAACTCCACACTAGAGGTCTCGATGTGATGAAACATAATCACCAAGCACCACTCCCTGAGTTTGTCGGGCCAGGAAGGAGCGGAACCATTCCAAGACAGTCCCACCCATCCCTACACAGTCCCGCAGCCACATCACCAACATCTCATGATCAACAGTATCAAACTCAGGAGACAGATTTAACAAAATCAACAGGGTCGAATAACCCCGATCCCATTCCTGGCGAAGATCATCAACCAAATCCACAAGTGGAGTCTCAGTGCCATACCCCGGACAAAATCCAGACTGAGAGGGATCAAGAAAACTGACACGGTCAAGGTGCCCTGTAGCTGTTGGTCCACTACCTGTTCAATAACCTTCCCTAAAAAGAGAAGGTTAGAGACAGGCCGATAACTGGCGAGGGAGTCAACATCAAGCAATTGTTTCTTGAGCAGAGGATGCACAATCGCCTCCTTGAGACAGCCTGGCACTCTGCCCTCCTGAAGGGAGGCGTTGACCACCCCAGCCAACAACGGCCCCATTGTCTCCCCACTGGCCTTAAACAGCCAGGACGAGCATGGATTCAGTTCAGAAGAGGTGGCCCTAACAGCCCCCAGGGCATCCACCGCATCAGTGGGTGTCACTGACTGAAATTGATCCCATAAAATCAGACAAGGTGAGGCTGCCATAACCTCCAGTTCTCCTAGTGTAATAAGTGTGGCATCGAAATCCTGGTGAATATGAGCAATTGTATCCACAAAATAATCCACAAACATGTCACAGCGTGCTGTAGATGACTCCACTCCCAGGTGGAGGGAGGCTGGACTGACCAGCCCCCTCACTACCTGGAAAAGCTCCGCTGGAAGGGATTTTGCAGATGCTATGAGGGCAGCAAAAAACTCCTTTTTTGCTGCCTGCATAGCCCTGGCATAGGCTCATAAACTGGCTCTATGATGCAATCTGTCAGTTTCAGCACGTGAACGGCACCACGGTTGCTCCAACTGTTGCCCATCTCGCTTCAGCACCCGCAGTTCCTCAGAAAACCAAAGAGGCCTGTGGAGCTGCTGCCTGGGTAGCGGACGCCTAGGAGCCATCTGATCGATGGCCTCTGCCAGCAAGGTATTCCATAACACAACGAGGTCATCAATGAGACGGTCGTCAAGGTCAGAGGGTAACTCTGATGACACCCAGCTCTACCTTCCTTTTTCATCTGATCCAGGTCCTGCAATCTTGGTGCTTACTCAATGCCTGGCAGCTGTTGGGGACTGGATGAGGGTCAGTCAATTGAAGCTGTATTCAGACAAGATTGAAGTGATGATGGTTGGCCAACCTCATGACTTGAAGAGGATTGGGACTCCTGTCACTGAAGGGGCCCATGTCACGTGTAAGGGGTGGAATAAGAGGAGGTACAGGAACCAGGGGGAGTGGGAAAGGGACGGGTTCTCTGGTCGGGGTTCTCTCTATGTGAGTTACCTGGGGTGGTAATAATTCCCTCAGGGTCTTGTTTGGGCTTTCCCCCCAAATTAGGGGGCAACGCGACTCATCATAGGGACAGAGAGGACCCAATTGCCAGAAAAGGGGGGGGGGCAGAAGGGAATCCCCTTAATGGGGTAACCACTGAGGCTTTCAGCAGGTCCCAGGGCACCGTGAAAGGATAGGGTGGGGGTGGGGGCCGAGGATATGAGTGAAGGGGGAAAGGGAAGGGAAGGAAGAAGGGGCCCCTGTGGACAGGACAATCACTCGGAATGGAGGGAAGCGGGGTCACACACACACACCATGGAAAGGAATGAGGGATACTCACACACTCTAAGATGCACACACCCACACAGGACACATGAAACAATGACGGGTTGAGTAAGGAAAGGGTAGGAAGAGCACACTCGCAATGCCCCAACTTTCTCTCTAGATCTCTCACAGGCAAACAAGGAACAAGATAGCAAGGAGCCAGTCTCTCAAATGATTACTGGCAGGGCTACAAAGTGCCGCAGCTGCTTTTATGCCTCCCTGCGCCCTCGTATGCCTTACAGGAGGGTAGCCCCCCATGCTCAAGGTTTGCACTGCCCCGCCAGGTATGCACTGGGGCCAGTGCCCTAATCTACTGGGTTTGGTTGGGTGGGCCCCGCCCCCCTGTCCAAGTCACGGGCTGCAGCTGCATCCCCTAGCATTAACTTGGGTTGCCTAGCAACCCAAGGGATGACGTGCCGAGGCATGACAGTACCCCCCCATCCAGGGCCCCTCCCACCTCCCACCATGGTCTGAAGCCCTGGTTTGGTGGGATGGTGACGATGGAAGGCAAGGACCAGTCAGGGGGCATGCACATTCATGGCCGGCTTCCAGGAGCATTCGGCTGGCCCGCAATGCTTCCAATCAATTAAATAGAACAAACAGCCCCCGATGAGTTTGGAGTCCAGGACTGCTCGAACCTCGTACTCAGGTTGATCCTGCAGGATCACTGGTAAAGGAGGAGGGGTATGCTGTAAGGTGTAGGCAGGGGCGTGTGCCTTTTTCAGGAGGGAAACATGAAAAACAGGGTGGATCAGGAGATGGACCAGGAGGGAAACTACATACATAACCTCATTAAGTTTTTGTGTAATGGGGTAAGGTCCCATGTAGTGGTCATCCAATTTATCTGAGGGTCAGAGAGAAGGATAATTTTTCTTTCTTACCCAAACGAGGTCTCCCACCTGTAAAGAGGGACTGGGATGATGCCGTTTGTCTGTGGCCACCTTGTAATGGTGGCGGGCGGCATGGAGGGATTGAAGGGCTTTTTGTTGAGCTTTCTTTATCATGGATACCAGGGCGCCTGCCGCAGGAACCATCGTCGGGGTAATGTCTGGAAAGCAAAGGGGGGGGGGGGAGGTGAAAACCATAAGATACAAAAAATGGGGAATTCCCTAAAGAGGTGTTTGGGCCATTATTGTATGTAAATTCCACAAGTGGCAAGTGTTTCCTCCAGTCATCCTGAAGGTAGGTACAGAAGCATCTAAGATGCTGTTCTACATGTTGATTGATTCACTCCACTTGACCATTTGCTTGGGAAAGGCAGTGGTTGGGCGGAGTTTTACGCCTAGAAGGATGAAGAACGCCTTGCAGAATTTTGATATGAATTGCGGCCCTCTGTCCGAGACGATTTCATGGGGAAACCCATGGAGACGTATTACTTCTCGAAGGAGCAATTCTGCTGTTTTTGGAGCTGACAGGAGTCCTGCGCAAGGTATAAAGTGTCCCATTTTCATAAAATAGTCAACTACCATTAAAATGGTATCACAACCTTCCAACTGTGGCAGGCCCACAATGAAATCCATGGCTATTCTTTGCCATGGACCTTTGGGTAACGGGGTCAAATGAAGCAAGCCAACCGGTTTAGTCCAGTGCACACACCACACATCCTTGGACATAACGTTCAACATCTCTTCGAACCCCAGGCCACCAAAAGGATCTCAATAAAAGTGTAAGGGTTCGTTGGTAGCCCGGGTGCCCCATCAGCGGGGAATCATGGTGGGCCCAAAGGACTTGGGGTTGATATTTCGACGGCATAACCACCCACCTTTGGTGGTAATATAGTCCGTGGTTCTGTGTATACCCATGTGGTGCTCTATCACGTATATTCACCAATTGAAGCTTCTGAATGGAAGGAAAAGTAGTGGCGAACATAGATGGATGAATAATAGGTGTGTGTGTGGGGGGTTCCAGTTGACTTTCCTCCTTGAGGTAAAAGCGGGATAAGGCGCTGGCTAAGGTGTTTTGAGAGCCAGGTCGATATTGTACCTTAAAACAGAAGTGGGAGAAAAACAGTGGGCATCGGGCGTGTCGGGCACAATTAATGCGGGCAGTTTGTATGTATGTTAGGTTCTTATGATCAGTTAATACCAAGACCGGATTAGGACCTCCTTCTAGGAAGTGTCTCCAAGCACCAAAGGCAGCTTTAATAGTGAGTAACTCCTTGTCAAAGATCATATAGTTTCACTCAGCAGGGGTTAGCTGGCGCGAGTAAAAGGTGCAAGGAAGCCGCACTCCTTTGGGTCCATGGGCTTGGGTCAATACAGCCCCGATGACTGAGTCCGAGGCATCTGCTTCTACTATAAAAGGCTGAGACACGTCAGGGTGTTGCAGGAGGGGTGCTGTCATAAAGAACTGCTTGAGGATGTCGAAGGCCTGTTGTTGTGGGACTGACCAATTATGTCTCACTCCTTTCTTTTATAATGCCATCAATGGAGTTGTCTGTTCCGCATACCGAGGGATGTAATGACGATAATAGTTGGTGCTCCCCACAAAACATTGAAGAGCTTTAACGGACTGCGGTGCCGGCCAATGTTGAATAGCCTCAACTTTTCCAGAATCCATTTTAATACCTTGAGAGGTCACAACGAATCCTAAAAAGGGAACTGCGTTAGCATGAAAGACACATTTTTCCCGTTTAGAGTACAACTTATGTTGAAAGCCTTTTAAGCATGATTCGTACATGATGAACATGTTCTGCAACTGAAGCCAAGAATATGAGAATATCATCGAGGTAGACGACTACACAAATATCTAAAAGGTCCCGCAGGATGTCATTAATCAGATGTTGAAAAGTGGCCGGAGAGTTTACAAGTCCATAGGGCATCACCAGGTATTCAAAATGACCAAAACAGGTCCAGAAGGCTATTTTCCATTCATCCCCTTTTCTTATCCTCACCAGATTATAGGCCCCCCATAAATCTAATTTTGTAAATATCTTTGCCCCTTGGAGTTTCCCCAAGAGCTCTGGGATTAGGGGTAATGGGTACCTATTCTTTACCGTGATAGCATTGAGGCCCCAATAGTCAACACAGGGGCGTAGATCCCCCTCTTTTGGGGGCATGAAGAAGAGAGGAGTGCCTGCAGGGGACGTGGAATGCCGGATGAAGCCTTTGGCCAGGTTATCATGAATGTACATTTGGAGGGTTTCCTCCTCCGCTGGGGAGAGTTTCTAAGTCTGTCCATACGGTGGCTCTGTCCACGGTAAGAACTCAATGGGACAATCATAAGGTCTATATGTGGGAAGTTCAGAGGCCTCTTGTTTACTAAAAACTGCGCCTAGATCTTGGTAGGGCCAAGGAATATCCAGGCCCGGGGTAGGGGCCAGGAGGGCACCAACCTCGGTGAAAGGGGGAGGGGCTGCTACACAGTGCTGCTGGCAATAGATTGAGGGAAATCGCAGGCCTCAGGTGGCCCAATCTATTATGAGATTATGGGTGGTAAGCCACGGGAACCCAAGGACAAGGGGGAACAAGGGGAAGTAATGATATCAAATTGTAGCTGTTTTATATGGGCCCCGATAGCACATACCAGGGGAGTCGTGCATTGTTGCAGAGGGCCGGAAATAAGAGAGGAACCATCAATCATCTGTACCAACTCTACAGAATCTCGGGTCTGGTGGGGGACTAAGTTAATGGGAACGAAGTGTGCATCCATGAAATTCCCAGAGGCTCCTGAGTCAATAAGGGCCTTTTGTATAATAGATCGGGAGGGAGATACCTGGAGGGATAGATAAACATATCATTGACGCCCTAAGCCGTGGAACACTAGAGTTGGGGGTACTGACTCTTACCGAAAGGCCCCCCACTCCTCTCGGCCCAGAGCGTTTCCCCCCGGAGCGGATTGGGCAGGTTTTACCGGACACTATCTAGAAAAATGGGAGTTCTCCCCACAGTAAAAACAAGGGTGGAGCGGTCACCACCTTTCCCGCTCCGCTTGACTCAGGGGTCCCCTAACTGCCCCTATTTGCATCGGTTCTGGAGCCGCCACGCCTTCTGGCTGGGAGGAGAAACCAATTAAGACCCAGGGTGCTTTAAAAACCCCAGTCCTTCCATGTTCCCTCTGTCACTCCCTTCTTCTTTCTGATAGTCTCTCGTCTATGTGTAGGGAGAGAGTAATGAGCTCGTCTAGGGTGGCAGGGGTTGCAGCTGCCCTTGCCAGCTGGTCCTTAATCTTCACTAAGCCCTTGGCAGAACAATGCCTGCAGAATAAAATCCCCCCAGTGCAAATCAAAAGCCAATTTACGAAATTGGGTAATATAATAAAGCAATGCTGTGCAACCCTGCTTTAAATGCAAAATAGTCTGCATCTCGTATGCAGTGGGGATAATCAAACAAAAACTGGAATTTTTGCAAGAACCCCTGATAATCCCGAAGTAAATAATCATTGGATGCCAATAAGGGTGTAGCCCAGTCTAGAGCTAACCCCCCCTCCTCCCCCAGTGACCCTATTATAAACAACCTTGGCTTGGTCGGTTCCATACATTAGGGGTTGCGTCTGGAACTTAAGGTTACACACGGCCAAAAATCCTTGGCATGCTTTATGATCCCCATATAATTTATCCAGTCTAGGGACTTTAGGTTCCCTGGGAAAGGGACAGGGGGAATTCACAGGTGGAGGGGTTGGGCTCTCTGTTGGGGGTCCCTCCACCATTCCCCCCCCCACAGGAATGGTACCAACTGCTCCCAATGCAGCCTGGAGCTCTTGATTCCATTTGTGTAGTTCTTGATTTGCTTCCTTGAGGTCCTGGACCTCCAATGTAAGTGTCTGAACCATGAGTAGGAGTTCTTGCACCTGGGAATCTGTATCCATCTTGGAAAAAGGGGTGAAACAGAAGGGGTGCCGTTCATTCTGTTACAGGTAAGGGGTGGAATAAGAGGAGGTATGGGAACCAGGGGAGTGGGAAAGGGGGTATGGGAACCAGGGTGAGAGGGAAACAGATGGGTTCTTTGGCCGGGGTTCTCTCCACACGAGTTACCTGGGGTGGTAATAATTCCCTCAGGGTCTTGTTTGGGCTTTCCCCCCAAATTAGGGGGCAACCCGACTCATCATAGGGATGGAGAGGACCCAATTGCCAGAAAAGGGGGGGGGACAGAAGGGAATCCCCTTAACGGGGTAACCACTGAGGCTTTCAGCAGGACCCAGGGCACCGTGAAGGGATGGGGTGGAGGTGGGGGTCGAGGATATGAGTGGAGGGGGGAAGAAAAGGGAAGGAACAAGGGCCCCCTGTGGACAGGACAATCACTCGGAATGGAGGGAAGCGGGGTCACACACACAGAGCATGGAAAGGAATGAGGGATACTCACACACTCTAAGACGCACACCCCCTACACAGGACACACGAAACAATGACAGGTTGAGTAAGGAAAGGGTAGGAAGAGCACACTTGCAATGCCCCAAATAATGACTTTCTCTCTAGATCTCTCACAGGCAAACAAGGAACATGATAGCAAGGGGCCAGTCTCTCAAATGATTACCGGCGGGGCTACAAAGCGCTGCTGCTGCTTTTATATTTATTTATTTATTTATTTATTTAATATATTTATATCCCGCCCCTCCTGCAAACAGCTTGGGGTGGCTAACAACTTTTAATTAAAACAATTTTAAAAATATTAAAACAATCATAAAAAACTTTACAAAAACAGGGAGGACAAAAATTTACAAAAAAGAATAAGGAAGGGTAGGGTGACAAAAAACCCATTAACCCCCCCCCCTCCCCAAAGGCCTGGGTGAACAGCCAGGTTTTACAAACTCGCCGGAATGTTAAAAGGCTCGGGGCCAGGTGAGCTTCCTTTGGGAGGGAATTCCAAAGACGTGTCCCGGCCACCGAGAATGCCCTCTCCATTGTGGCCCCCCACTTAACACAGGGGACCTCCAAGAAGGCACCCCCGGCAGACCGAAGGAGCCACTCTGGGGCACGGAGGGCGAGTAGATCCCTGAGGTATGAGGGGCCGAGACCGTGAAGGGCCTTATAAATCAACACCAGTACCTTGAACCTGGCTCGGCACGCTATTGGCAGCCAGTGCAGAGCCCGGAGCACAGGTGTTAGGTGGGCCTTGTCAGTGCTGGGAGGGGGTGAGGGAGATTAAGGAAGCCGACTGCGTGGGTCAGCTTGTCCCCTCCCTCACCCAGAAGTAGCTGGAGGGCTATATAGGCCGCATCCAAAGGGCCGCGAGCCACTGCATTCTGCACTAGCTGCAGCCTCCGAACCAGAAACAAGGGCAGCCCCACATAGAGCGCATTGCAGTAGTCCAGCCTCAAGGTGACGAAGGCATGGAAAAGGGAGGCCAGGTCCGGGCCAGAGACGTACGGATGCAACCTTCACACCAGATACAGCTGGCGGAAGGCAGTCTTCGCCACCCCCTCTACCTGCTGATCTAGGCGGAGATCCACGTCCAGCACCACCCCCAGACTCCGGACCTGTTGAACTACAGGAGGGCGAACCCCCCCCAATCAGGGGGCCCGACACCTCCCTCATTCTCCCCACCACCATCACCTCCGTCTTATCAAAGTTGAGCTCAGTCTGCTCTGCCACATCCATTCCACCACGGCCCCCAAACACTGGGATAGCAACGAGACGGCAGGGTCTGGGTCAGCTGAAAAAGAGAGATACAGCTGAGTATCATCAGCATATTGGTGACAACGCATCCCAAACCCTCTCGTGACCTCCCCTAAGGGCTGCATATAAACATTAAATAATAATGGAGACAGAATGGAACCCTGCAGAACGCCGCAGGACAAAGCACGGGGGCAAGATGTTTCAGTTCCCAGCACTACCCGCTGGCTTCTCCCCAAAAGGAATGAACAGAAGCACGCAAGAACGGTCCCATCCAGACCCCCCCAGGTCATGCAGCCGTCTCAACAACAGTCCATGGTCCACAGTATCAAAAGCGGCCGAGAGAACTAACAGGACAAGAAATGTTGAACGTCCTGCATCCATCTCTCAGTGGAGATCATCGACCAAGGCCACCAACACCGTCTCATTGCCATAGCTGGGGCGGAACCCAGATTGAAAAGGGTCTAGGAAACCAATACTATCTAGATGCACCTGGAGCTGAATCGCCACCGCCTGTTCAATAACCTTCCCTAAAAAGGGAAGGTTAGAGACAGGTCGGTAGCTGGTGAGTGTCCATTTCCAACAATGGTTTCTTCAGCAGGGGGCGCACCTTGAGGCTGGGCGACAACCTCCCCTGCTGCAAGGACGTGTTAATCACCCTTGTCAGCACTGTCCCCAAAGTCTCCCTGGAGGCTTTCACCAACCAGGACTAGCACGGATCAAGTTCACAACAGGTGGCTCTCACAGATCCCAAGACATACACTGCATCGGCTGGCGTCACTTCCTGAAACTCCCCCCACAAAGATGGACCAGATGAGGCCTCCATCACTATGTGCTCTCTACCTACTGCCTCTAATCCAGCGTCGAAGTCACTCTGAATCCGAGCTGCGAAGTAGGTGACAAACTCCTCACAGCAGACCTGGGACACGTCCCCGTCCAGATGGAGAGAGGCTGGACTAACCAGCCCCCGCACCACCCAAAACAGCTCCGCTGGGTGTGACTTCGCAGATGCTATGAGGACAGCAAGGAACGCCTTCCTTGCTGTCCTCACAGCCTCAACATAGGACCGCAAATGGGCCCTATGGAGAAGTCTGTCGGAGTCAGATCGAGTCCGATGCCAACATCGCTCCAGCCTCCTGTCTACTTGCTTCATCCCCCGCAGCCCCTCAGTAAACCAAGGGGCCCTGCAGTGACGAGACAGAGGCAGAGGGAGTCTCGGAGCCACCCTGTCAATGCCCTCCTCCAGCAAGCTGTTCCAATGCTGGACCAGCTCATCAACAGAGTGACTGTCCAGGTCCAAGGTTAACTCCCACAGGACCTCTTGGAACCACTGAGGTTGCATCAGCCTCCGAGAGCGGACCATCCTAACTGGTCCCTTCCCCTTCTGGAGGGGGTGCGCTGAGAGGCTGGCCTGAAGGAGATAATGGTCCGTCCATGACAAGGGCACAGCTCTAACCTCCCCCACAACTGGACCCCCCCGCCTCAGGGCCAGAACCGAAGATCAGTTCGAGGGTGTGCCCCCCCACGTGTGTCTGGCAGATAACCTCCTGGGACAAAGTCATGGTGACCATGAATTCTTGCTCTGCCCTGACAAGGCCGGCATTGGCATGAACGTTGAAGTCCCCCAGAACCAAAGTCCTAGAGGAGCCCAACACCACCTCTGAGGCCAGCTCTGCTAGAGTGGTTAGGAATGCCGCCAGACAAGAAGGGGACCGGTATACCAGCAGCACCCCTAGCTTGCCCCCAGCCAAATCGAACACCACGTGAAGTGCCTCAATACTCACAATCTCCTGAACTAGATACCTCCTAACAGGTCAGTCTTCTCTAAAAATAATCACTACACCACCTCCCTGGCCACCTGTGCAGGGCTGATGCTGTGCGACATACCCAGCCAGCACGAGATTGGCCAAAGTTGGACCGGCCAACTTGTCCAGCCAGGTCTCCGTAATACATGCGAGGTCCACGGCCCCATCCGAGATTATGTCCCAGACAATTGGGGCCTTGTTGACCACGGACCTCGCATTTAGCAACAGCAACCCCCCATGTGTGGACCTTGGACCCGGCTCCTCCCCCACCTCCAGCGGGGGGATGGCAATCAGTTCCCTAGGGGTTCACGCAGGAGTGCACACACACCCACTCACTGCGCGTGCCCGTACTGCGTCATTCACATGGATCGCACCCACTCATAAATATGCATGTTTATGAGTGGGAGAGGCCTGAGTAAAAAGGGTAAAAATCTTTAAAAGATATTCTATTTGAATTAATTTCATGACATTACTTCATTAAGGTTGCACACAGTGAGAATTAAGACAGGATTTGACCCTGTCAAGGTTAGAGGTGAAGTTGAGTTAATTATAAAGAAATGAGGTTTGGTTACTGTAATCAAAACATTTTACTGCACAATGTGTGAAAACAGACATGACACTAACCACCCTTTAACCATCCTTGGTGGTCATTTATGCATGTTGCAGGGCTGCATAGGGCACCAATACAGCCCTGCAACATGGGGTGATTTCAGACGTTACATGGTCCTGAGTAGGGGTGGGAATTCCGCATCTACCGGTATCCGATAATGCCGGTATCGGGCATACCGGCATTACCGGATTCGACCCGATAATCCGGACCCGGTACCGGATTTCGGTGTGCCGGTTTTTTTTACATTGCAGCCATTTAAAAATGGCTGCAATGTAAAAAAAA
>QEPC01011006.1:467142-500623 GCA_003113815.1 Sphenodon punctatus | reverse complement strand
GGGGCAGGAGATTCCATGAGGGGAGGGGAATGAAAAAACCCTCGGGGCTTCCCCTCCCCAGCCTCCCCAGTTGCCAGGGGGGGAGGCACCCCCTTTAGATAATTAATTTGCTTACCAGGGACGGCAGCAGCAGCTGCTCCGTCCAGCGCGCTCGTACTTCCTGGCTCGTACTTCCTGGCCCCTCCCGACGGGGCCTCTCAGGGCGACGCAGCCAGATGACATCATCCGGCTGCGTCGCCCTGAGAGGCCCCATCGGGAGGGGCCAGGAAGTACGAGCAGGAAGTACGAGCGCGCTGGATGGAGCAGCTGCTGCTGCCGTCCCTGGTAAGGCAATTCCTTTTGGGTTTTTTTGGGGGGGGGAGTCAAGCACGCCCCAGCAGCTGGGGAGGGCAAGCCCCAGCAGCTGGGGAGGGGAAGCCCTGAGGTTTTACCAGTGCGGGGGGAGGAGGAGGCAAGCCAAGCCCTCCACGCATGGTAAATCGCGCCGAGGCGCAGAATTGGCCCCTGACTCCCGTGGAATTTAAAAAAAAATTCCGTGGAAGAATCGGGGCCCTGGACATGGCCTGCGGCCAGAGGACACTGGCAGCTGGGCTTTATAGCCCTCCAGCTACTTCTGGGTGAGGGAGAGGACAAGCTGGCCCTCGCAGCTGGCTTCCTTAATCTCCCTCACCCCCTCCCAGAAGGGTCTCAAGGATCCAGGCAGGGCAGAAGAGCAATGGGAGCAAGCAGCAACAGCAGCAGCAGATGGAAACAGCCCCATCCCTGCACCCTCATATGCCCTACAGGGAGGGTGGCCCACGCTCAATGTTTGTGCTGCCCTGCCAGGCGTGCACTGCACCTGGGTGGGGCCAGAGCTCCTACGTCTACGGGGTTTAGTTGGGCTGGCCCCGCCCCCCTGTCCAAGTCACGGGCCGCAGCAGCGTCCCCTAGCGTTATCTCGGGTTGCCTTGCAACCCGAGGGACGACGCGCCGAGGTGTGACAGCCCATAACCCTCTGGTTACTCAGGTTTGCAGCACTGGAATGCTTCTGGGCCCCTGATGCACCTGGAACATCAGGTTGTGACAGTGGTCAGGAGGGCTTTTCACCAACTTCATCTGGTGAGGAGGCTTTGGTAGAGTCATTTACAAAACTCCTGAAAATAAAGGTGGAAAAAATGAAAACAAAAACTAAAATTAAAACAAATTATGTGCCTTCTGCAGACCTTTACCATCGACACAAATGTTTGTCATTTGCCTATGGAAATCAGTGGCAAAGCTCCTGATGATTTCAAACTGCACTGTGATTTGCATCTCATTGAACTTGCAGGGCTGAATTAAGCCCACTACCTTTAGTAAGCATTTGCTCTTATAAATGGAGTTTTTCTTTGAAGTTTGCTTTTTGACTTGCATTGAGTCTGCATGTTGTGCAGTGACTGGTGTTCAAGCTTGTACAAGTCAAAAACCATTTTACACAACCATCCTACTCTTGGAGACTACCCGCTGTCCCATCATAACATCTGAGATTATTAGAGCTGGAAATGCTCACCGTTCATTGTACTGTATATTTTATGAAAGAAGAGGGGGAGTCTTCTTTTCTGAACACCTGCAAATATTGAATGTATTTCCCATTAGTTTAGGCTAAGTAACATCTCTTACACAAGGTTATGATTATGTAATATTACATGCTTATAGTTAAAGAGACAAAGAGTATTTTCAGAAGTGACACTACCATGCTTAGCCACACTTAACCCCACCCTGGGGTCACAGCCACTGTCACTTCTGTTCGGCGGCTGCCAGATGTTCACCACACTTTGCCCCAAACTGTGGTAGCAGTTATCACCAGTTGTGATCTTGGAAAATCACAGGGAACAGCCGGTGATAAGCATTACCATGGTTTAAGGCAAAGCGTGGTAAGTGTGGTTTGGAATGTTATGTCTGTTCTGAGTATCGGCAAACCCTGGGGTAGGGTGGTGGCCGTTACCCCGGATTGGGTCTAAGCGTGATAGCGTTACTTCTGAAAATACCCAAAGTAGTACAGTGATATCTTTTATTGGACCAACTACATTTGGTGGAGGTATACAAGCTTTCGGACCTCACAGGGTCCTTCATCAGGCAAGTCCGGAATTAGAACTATAATAAAGTAGTTAGGCACTATATATACAGTAATATACAGTACAGGAATATTGCTTTTACACAATCATAGAGGTTTTCTGATAACATAAGCATGTAGAGAGAGTAAGGTTGCTGTGTTGGTTCCAAATACAGGCAATAGAGACAAAGTAGTACAGTGATATCTTTTATTGGACCAAATCCAGTTGGTGGGATATGCAAGCTTTTGGACCTCACCGGGTCCTTTGTCAGGCAGGCAAGTCAGGAATTAGAACCATAGACCGATCAAAGCATAAATGTAGTTCACTTGAGTAGTCCCTGACTATAATTCTCACCCTCAAGTTCATTACTTAATATAGCCCTTTCCCTTGGCAGCTGGATTCCACATTTTAAATGGTAAGGAGTGAAATCCATTTTCTGGTTCTTGGCTTATATAAGCCAAGCACCTCAGTGCTTTTTTCAGCCTATTGTTCTAACCCTTGACTTATTTGATGAAGGACCCTGTGAGGTCCAAACATTTGCATACCTCCGCCAACTGAAGTTGGTCCAATAAAAGATATCTCTGTACTGCTTTGTCTCTGTTGTCTATATTTGGGACCAACATGGCAACCTTGCATTCTCTACATGTTTATGGTTATCCAAAAGGTTCTATGATTGTGTAATTCCAATATGCATATATGTAAACAACTCATGTTTGGTGTCATTTTAATCCACATAAAACACCACATATAATGACATTAGAATAATTGGAATCACATTTCTACATAAGAAGTTATGAAGTAACCCTTTATGAATCTGAGAAACATTTTGAATGAATCAGTTAAGGTAAACATAGACTAATTCATGGGGAATCACAGCCTAGAGAACAATGGGCATTGATAACTAGGGATGGGCGAACGCGGTTAGGAAGTTCAAAATTCGGCCAAACTCGATCTGTTCGGTCGACCGAACTTAACCGAATTTCCGAACTCGAATTTCAAACCGAACCGAACTGAATTTCCGAACTCCGTTCTGTTCGCCCATCCCTAGTGGCAACAAACACAACCCCCCCCCCGATTTTGAATGGCCGAACTTGGTTCGGAAGTTTGGAATTCGACCGAACTTGGTCTGTTCGGTCGACTGAACCGAACTTCCGAACTGAACTCGAATTTTAAACCAAATCGAACCGAACCGAATTTCTGAACTCAAATTTTAAACCGAACCGAATTTCCGAACTTCATTCTGTTCGTCCATCCCTATTGATAACTCAGATGAAGAATTGATATGCAGGTGCTACCTGTGGAAGCTAGGCTAGAGAGACATGCCCTTAGAGGTAGAGAAAGCCAGCAGTATATTTTTAATAGCAGGATGAGCTTTGGACAAACAAGCTTAAATGAAATTTACACTGATCAAAGACTGCTTGGTTTATATAAGCCAAGAACCAGAAAATGGGTTTCACTCTTCAG
This sequence comes from Sphenodon punctatus, assembly GCA_003113815.1. Lineage (NCBI taxonomy): Eukaryota > Metazoa > Chordata > Lepidosauria > Sphenodontia > Sphenodontidae > Sphenodon > Sphenodon punctatus. The sequence continues at coordinate 497,090 of QEPC01011006.1, read as the reverse complement.
TATTTAAAATGAGGAATCCAGCTGCCAAGGTAAAGGCTATATTTAGACAGTGGCCTTTTTTACACGGCACCTGCAGAGTGAGGGGTCTGTGGGTGCGTCGGTGCGTGTGCAGTGGGTGGGCAGGGCGTGCACACAGTCGCACACACATCTCCATGTACCCCACACTCATCCCTACACATGGAGAAACTTCTGTTTTCCCTGGTTGCTCTGTGAATGGGGATGAGTGGAGGATGCATGCGGATGCATGTTAGGGGGGAGCGCTCATGCACCCCAACTTACCACATGCGCCCACACTGCGTCCTTCACATGGGCCTCTCCCACTCATGAACATACAGATTTCTGCGTGTTCATGAGTGGGAGAGCCCAAAAGGGCCTGTGTTGGTTTTGACTTTTCTTATCAATAGCAACTGTCTGTAACTCTGCATGATTTATTTACTTTTATAACCTTACCTGTTCTCTTTTTGTAAAGCTTTCTTGGTATGTTTGTACATTTGCTATAATGAGCACAGAATACTGAAGGGTTCCTATGTTTAAATTCAGAGGCAATGCTGCCCAAATAAATTTTCTATGGTCTGAGAACACCCCAAATTACAGATGGCTACAGGTTTGCACTTGTGAAACTGCCTTTTTGTGTTTGGTCCAACACATATTCTAGCAAAGGTGGGTTGGAGGACCCCTGAGTGCAAGAGAAGTAGCCTGTAAAGTTTATAAGTGGGGAAACCAAGGGTGAAAACAGACATGATGCTAACCACCCTTTAACCACCCTTGGTGGTCATTTATGCATGTTGCAGGACTGCATAGGGCACCAATACAGCCCTGCAACATGCATAATAACCACCAAGAGTGGTTAAAGGGTGGTTAGCATCATATCTATTTTCACCCCAAGTCATAGGGTAAAAACAGAAGTGATAGTGGAGCGGTGGCGACCCTGGCTGGGTTGCTGCAGCACTGCTGACACTGCCAGGGTTAGATCAGGAAACCAACCACATGTCACCCACTCCAGAGAGCTGACCTGGCCCGATCCTGCACTGTGCCTATTGCTCCCTTTCCCCGCCATGATGGGCAGCCATGGTGGCCAATCACAGACTGCATTGGCAGCTAGCCATGGCAGCCCTGATTCATATGGGCCATGACAGATCAGAACATATTTTCTAACCTTCTGTGGCCTGCTTTGCCCTGAACTGACCCTGGTTGGGGAGGGGGGGTGCAGTAGCCCAGGCTATGACTTCAGCAATTTGCAGAAAAACACCCTGGGCTAGCTGCCAACAATACACCTGGGGTCAATCCGAAGCAAACATCTGGGGGCCCAAGCATAAATGTGGCAGTGACCCGCGGGCCCCAATGGACAAAGCTGGCCAGAGCAGGTCACTGTCAAGTTGCTTTTAGCTGAATTTGGAGGTAAAATAGGGTTTCTACTAGATAAACCCAGCTGTCCCAGCTATAACATCTACACTATTTTCTTAGCCAAAGCTCAAGACATTTTGATTTCTTTCAGTTTTATATAGCTTGTTTTTTATTATGGAATAAGAAGATGTAGGTTACTGGTTATTTCTGTTTTCAAGCTGTAGAATCTATTGAACTATATTGCTGGTTTTATTATGTTTTAGGGGTTTGGGGTTCTTAAGCTCTCAGTGTCATTTGGCGTGAGTGTGCTATGAAACTTAAAACCATTCATTCTTAATAATTTTATTAGTATTACTACAAGTTAATTAAGTTTTCCTCGTGATATGGGGCTTATCGTTTGGCCCCAGACAAACATCACAGTTATGCAATTTGTAGTCTGGCTTTGATATGCAACCTGTAAGCTTTCCGGACAGTAATCATGGAGTTTCTATAGACTGAGACTCACAAGCAGCCCAACCAATTTCAGCCCCTGATAATTAATTCAAAAGGATCATGAGATGTTTAAGAGTCATTAGGGCTAATAGCTCCCATCCTGGTTTTCCTCCAGGGAAGGGTCTCAGGAGAAAATTAAATTACACTTTCTACTTTCTCCAGTACTTGTGATTTCTGCATTAAGAATGTCAATCATTACCTCTCTTGGTATTATTATTATTATTATTATTATTATTATTATTATTATTAGCATTAGCATTAGCATTAGCATTAGCATTAGCATTAGCATTAGCATTCATACAGCACCAGCTATGTACCTGGCGCTTTACAAAAAACAAGATAGACACGGTCCCTGCCCAAGAGCTTACAATCTAAAAACAGGGGGAGGGGAGACAAGGAAGGAGGAACAGAGGGAGAGACAAGGGATGTGACATTCATGAGGATGCGGGAACTCAGGTACATGTTCTTGGCTTGGTTACAGTAAATTGGGAGATTACAAATAACAGGTGGGGGATAATCCTGGGTGGGGATGATTAGCAGGAGTTAGGAAGTGTGACGCAGAAGAGGTGGGTTTTGAGGAGGGACTAGAAGGTGTGGAGGGTGGGGGCAAGGTGGACGAGGGCAGGGAGGGAGTTCCAGGAGTGCAGGGTAGTAAGGGAGAAGGGACGAAGGCGGTTGGGGGAGCAGGGGAGGCGTGGGAGGGTGAGGGAGGAGATAGAAAAGAAGCGGAGTGCTTGAACAGGAGTTCGGAGGGAGATCAGGGCAGACAGGTAGGGGGGAGCAAGGTTGTGAAGGGCTTTGTAAGTGAAGACAAGGAGCTTGTACAGAATACGCTCAGGAAGAGGGAGCCAGTGGAGAGAGAAGAGGAGAGGAGAGGAGAGGAGAGGAGAGGAGAGACTGCATATGGTCAAAGCGACCGGCTAGGTGGATAATCCTGGCAGCAGAGTTTTGAACAGAGATTAGGGAAGAAAGTTGGGAGAGGGAAAGGCCAGCGAGGAGGAGGTTACAATAGTCGAGGCGTGAGATGACTAGGGCGTGGATGAGAGTTTTGGCAGAGGAGGCAGACATAAAAGGGTGGATCTTCGCAATGTTGTGGAGGGAGAAACGGCAGGATTTGACAACTGATTCAATGTAGGGTTAAAAGGTAAGGTGTGAGTCGAAGATGAAGCCCAAGCTAAGGGCTTGGGGGACAGGGAGGATGCAGACCCTGTCAATGGCAATTGACAGGGAAGAGGGAGACGAAGGATTGGGAGGGAAGATAAGGAGTTCCGTTTTTGCCATGTTCAGTTTGAGTTGGCATTGAGACATCCAGGTAGAGATATCAGAGAGACAGTTGGTGAGACGAGCTTTAACAGAGGGGAGAGGGAAGAAGTGGAGAGATAGAGTTGAGTGTCGTCAGCATAAAGGTGGTATTGGAAACTGTGGGAGGCAATGAGTTTGCCTAGGGATAAGGTGTACATAGAGAAGAGGAGAGGGCCGAGGACAGAGCCTTGGAGAACCCTGACAGAGAGGGATAGGAAGGAAGAGGGGGAGGAGTTAGGAAGAGATACATTGAAGGAGCGGTCAGAAAGGTAGGAGGAGAACCAGTCAAGGACAGAGTCCCAGAATCCAAGGGAGTGAAGAAAATCAAGCAGGAGTTAGTGGTCAACAGTGTCAAAGGCAGCAGAGAGATCAAGGAGGACAAGAATAGAGTAAAGGCGGTTGGATTTAGCTACAAGAAGATCATTGGTGATCTTAGCAAGAGCGGTTTCAGTGGAGTGAAGGGGGCAGAAGTCAGATTGGACGGGGTCAAGGGAGGAGTTGGCGGAGAGGAGGTCAAGGCAATGGGAGCAGACAACCCATTCAAGGAGTTTGGAAGCAAAAGGGAGGAGCGAGACAGGACAGTAATTAGAGGGTTCAGAGGGATCCAGAGTGGACTTTTTGAGGATGGGGGAGACAGTGGTGTGTTTATAGGCAGAGAGGAAGGAGCCAGTAGAAAGGGAGAGGTTGATGATGTGCAGGAGGGGAGGGGCGACGATAGAAACAATGGAGATCAGGAGGCGGGAAGGAATGGGGTCCAGGGGGCAAGTGGATGGGTTGGAGAAGGAGAGCAGGGAGGAGATTTCCTCAAGGGAGATGGGAGGGAAGGAGGACAGGAGAGAGGTGGGGGGAGGAGGGAGAGGGGAGGGAGTAGTAGGACTTGGAAGGGATTTCCAGGTGGATCTTGTTGATCTTAGAGGTGAAGAAGAGAGCAAGTTCCTGAGAGGAGAGAGAAGAAGGAGGAGGAGAACAGGGGGGGTTGAGAAGGGAGTCAAAGGTGGAAAAGAGGTGGCAAGGGTCCCAGGAGCAGGACTCAATGTGGGAGGCATAGTACTGCTGTCTAGTGAGGGAGATAGCAGAATTGAGCGATGAGAAGCAGAATTTGAAGTGGAGGAAGTCAGCGTTGTAGTGGGATTTGCACCAGAGGCGTTCAGCAACCCGGGTGCTGTAGCAGAGATGGTGAATGGTAGGGGTGAGCCAAGGGCGAGGGTTATGGGAGCAAGCTGAGTGGGAGGAGAGGGGGGCAAAGGAGTTGAGGGTGAAGACGAGAGAGGAGTTGAAGGTGGAGATGGCAGAATTGGGGGAGGGGGAGGAGAAAACTGAGGGGAGAAGAGGGAGGAGGCAACGTCCTGGGGCACAATAGCCTGCAGATTGCGGAAGGGACGGGGAGATGTGGAAGAGGAGGGCGAGCAGTGGGAGTGGTTGAAGGAGGCAAGGAAGTGGTCAGATATGGGATGGGGCTCGAAGGAGAGATCAGAGACAGAACAGTTCCTAGAGAACACGAGATCAAGAAAGTGACCATCAGTGTGGGTGGAGGAGCTAGTCCAGAAGTGGAGATTAAAGGAGGAGGCTAAGGAGAGGAAGCGAGCAATGCAAGGCTGAGAGAGTGCATCAACATGAATATAGAAATCGTCAGGGATGAGTGTGGGGATGTCATCAGAGAGGAATAAGGTGAGCCAGGACTTGAACTCAGAGAGAAAGGAGGAGAGGGAGCCGGGGGGGCGGGGGCGATAGATGGTATCAACACGGAGGTGGAGAGGGGAGTAGAGGCATATGGAATGAGCCTCAAAGAAGGGGAAGGAGAGAGAGGGGGGAGGGGTTGAAACTGGCAGGAAGAGGCAAGGAGAAAGCCTACGCTACCACCCCAGCCTTCGGAGAAGGGCTGGTGGGAGAAGGAGAGACCTCCGAACGAGAGGGTGGCAGGGGTGACAGAGTCAGTGGGGGAGATCCAGGTTTCAGTAAGGGTGAGAAGGTGAAGGGAGTGAGAGAAGAAAAGATCATGGATATAGGGGGCTTTATTAGCAGAGAAGCGACAGTTCCAGAGGGAACAGGAGAATGGGAGTTGATCAGTGGGAGGCAGGGAATGGGGATTAGATTAGGGGAAGGGAGTTATGGGATCGGTGGGAGATGGGCAATGGGGCAGAGGGGCAGGGGGAAAGAAGTGGGGGGAGGAGGAGGAGGTGTGGGGACATTGGAAAGAGATGACAGACTTAGTGGGAGGCAGGAGCTGAGGGGAGAGAAGTAGAGGGAGGAGCAGGTGAGAGGGAAGGAGGAGAGTGGAGAAGAGGGGAGAGAGGGGGTGAGAGATAAGGACAGGCATCTTGGTGGTTCGGTTACAGAGGGTGGGAGGTGGGATGGATCTTGCACTCGTGGATGGATCTTGCAGGAGTGTGAAATATTCTTATGGCGCATGCCTTTTAGCTTGCTGGTGCTGGGGGAGGCAGAGAGGCCAACCCCAGGAAGGTCACGGCGTCCTGAGGCTATGACAGCTGAGGCAGCTGGGAGAGTATGTAGATGAACCGCAACCTCACCAGACCCTGGCTCGCTCGTCGACGGCACTGGGGAGACAGAGAGGCCAACTCAAGGAAGGTTGCGGCGTCCTCAGACGATGACAGTCGAAGCAGCTGGGACAGTATGTACATAAACTGCAACTTCACCAGATCCTGAGGGCATTAGAGGACTAGAAAGCCACCGAAAGGGGAAAAGGTAGTTAGGAAAATTATCTGAGTTCCAGCTTGTGAAGTTCTTCAAAGCAGCAAAATCATAATGGACATCTGCATGTGAAGGGAGTTGTTCATTGAACTGGTAGAGAAATCCAGTCCCATCCCTGTGGAAGTGGTGGCCTCTGCATAGAGAATCACTCTTCCAAGAAGCCACCCCCGCCCTCAGGTTCCCCCTTTTACTGGTTGCACACTTCCTAGCAGCATAGGTAGCAGGCAGGTTCTGTGTTTGGGTAGGCTAAGGGACTGCGTGCTGACTCTTTCATAGCTACAGCCCCTCAGCGGAGGTATACTTGTGTGGTAAAATCCAGCAAGTCCCTGGAAACAAGTATTGGCAGCACTCCAGCTCAGCCTGCCAAGTTACAAACAAACCATGGAGATTATCAGCATTCTGCCCATTTAATGACTGGAGTGGGGGTGGGGTGGAGTAGGGTGGTCAGTCACCTCTCAAGGTTTGAACCTGAGACTCTCATAGGTCAAAATGGGAGGTCAGTGTGGGCAAGTGTGCCATTCACCTCAATGAGACGTGTGTATATGTGTGCTATCCTGACAGAGGATTGCACCCTAAAACAGATAACAGTCATCTGGAGAGTGGGGAGGTCCAAGAACCTACTTGAAGGAAAGGGTTTGTGGTGTGCTCTTACACAAGTGACTCATGTTTGGAGGATCCCTGCTGCTGCCACATTTATTATTATTTAATTATTATTTTATTTTATTAATAAATAACCCTACTCCACCCCCACTCCAGAATGGTTAATACTAATAATTATTAATAATTAATTAATAATAAATAATACATTAGTGGCAGAGGTTTGGTGTCTTAGCAGGTTTGACATCCCTTTTCAGGGGTAATTACACAATGAACTGGGGACTAGCTGGGCCAAAGAATAATAATCGATGACCCCGAATAACTATCTTCTGATTATTTTAGATTGACAGCTGAAATTTTGGTCATGCTGGACCTTATGGCAGCATTCAATATGATTGATCATCAGTTGTTGTTTCAGCATTTGAGGGATGCCACTGGTGTGACAGGTGCTGCCAGCCAGTGGTTTGAGTCATACCTAGAAGAACGCAGTCAATTGGTGGTGATGGATGGATATGCGTCATCCTTGAGAGGCTTGAAATGTGGAGTTACCTAAAGTACTATCAGGGCTGAAACAAGATTTCACCCAAATGGGAAATCTCATCAAAATCCTGGTTCCCAATATCATCTCTGTAGACTCAAGAACCTTTCAGTACCTGGAACGTCTCAAACAACATTTCATTTCTCAATTACTGACTTTTTGCTTACTGGAGTCCTGTTTGCCATTTACCTCTTTACCATCTATTTCAAATTCTAAGAGGTAATACTAACAATAATACATTTCTTGTGCTCCATTTTCCCTTGTACTTCCTTGTCACTGATTGACTGGTATGCATGCAGATTTCATTACAAATCTGCAATCCAGTTACAGATTGGTCAAAGCAAAGGGATCAGCATAGAACAACAATTCTGACTGGAGGCACTGGAGTGGAGGTTAAAGGGCACGGGGTATACTTAAAGGGTGGACCATTCACACAGTGATTGACTAAGAAATGCAGCAACAACAAACCTGGAAGTAAAATGATACCCTTTAGGGGTGTGCATGTCATTTTCATTATTACAGTGATGATAATGAAAATTGTCATTTTTATTATCATTATTGTAATAATGAAAACAACAAAAAATAATAACAAAAATAGAAACAAAAATGACTTTTTGTTTTTGAAATAAAGGGAAAACACTGAAAAACATATTTCTGGCTATACCTTTTTTGTTTCTCATTTAATTGTGATGAAAATTGAGATACTTGTATTCCAAATGGAGGTCATTATTTCAAAAATATTAGATAAAGGACATCGATTTTAGAATCAAGTGAATGTTGTGATTTTAAGAAAAGCTTAATACATAGTCATGGCTACAACCTTTTCATCTTCCATCCACTTTGCATGAAGCCTTTGAATATTATGTCCCTCCACAAGCTTAACACTCCTGCGAATTTTCAGAAAGATTGGATGAAGGGTCCTGAAGGTATAAGACATTAACTTGAAAATACACTTCTAGCTGTAACATTTGTATATTCCATCCTGTTTACAAGATATTTGATAGGAATGTATCACATACCTTCCCTGTCATCTCTGCCAAACTACAGGACATTTTGATAAAGGGACTTAATTTTATAAGCAATTGAAGTTGTCCCCTTGAAGATAATTATTCAGATAAATAGCAGCACATGCAGTGCCAGTCAGAGGCAAGAACCTGGCATAGCAGGGGGAGAGAGGCTGCAGGAGGGAGGATGCGAAGCAACCCAAAAGACTGACAGACACATTCACTGGCCAATTACTGCATGCTTCTACCTTTACAGGACCAATCAGTAGTGGCTTTAAGGCGGGCATAGGGGGTGGCCCTCAGGTGGGCATAGAAGGGACATAACTGGGACTTTGGGGATAGCATCCCAGAAATCAGGAGACATAGTTTACACATCCGTGCTGGCCAATTATCATCACAATCACACCCTGCAGCACTGTGATAGAGGACATAAGAGAATCTCTATTGGCTCTTTCCTAAACAGATGCTTCTGACTTCCCAGTAACAAGTGGGGGAAAGATGTTGGAATGGTCACAGGACAGAATGAGGATATTTGGTTGACATTTCTGCTGGCCAATTGGCATCATAAATTGATCTTATACCACAGTGACACGTAAGAGAAACCCTGGCATAGGCTCCTTCTCTATATTATTATTATTATTATTATTAACAAACATTTATATAGCGCAAGCAGTGTACCTGGCACTTTACAAAGTAATAAAATAGACACGGTCCCTGCCCCTAGGGCTTACAATCTGAGAGACAGGAGCTGGGGGAGAGACTTAGGAAGGGGAACAGAGGGAGAGACAAGGGGTCTAACATTCATGAAGATGCGAGGTCTCAAGTGCACGTACTTGGCTTGGTTACGATGAGAATGACAGCAGGCAGGTCCATGTTGCAAGGATAAGGGTAAACCGATCGTAGGTATAGGAATAGTGGCTCAGCAGGATAAAGAGTCAGACAGAGCAGAGCGAAAGAGGTGAGTTTTAAGGAGAGATTTGAAGGTATGAAGGGAGGGGGCAAGGCGGATGTGGACAGGGAGGGAGTTCCAGGCATGGGGGGCAGCAAGTGAGAAGGGACGAAGGCGCTTAGGGGAGCAGGGAAGGCGTGGAAGGGTGAGAGAAGGGACAGAGGAGGAGCGAAGTGCACGGGCTGGAGTATGGAGGGCGATAAGTGCAGAGAGGTAGCGGGGAGCAAGGTTGTGAAGAGCTTTAAAGGTGAGCTCTTTATATAGGCTGTGAAGGCATATAAAATTTGGACCCTTTATCACATCTTTCTGATATTTTGCAGAGATGATCATGAAAGTATGATATAGATTCCTGCCAAATTTCATGTACACTGATTGGTCTACAAAGATGTTACAGTCAGACATACATTGATAAGTTAATTGCTTATGCCACCAGGACCCTTAATCCAATCATTCTGAAAGTTGGCAGAGATAGTAAATATGGGAAGGGGTATAAACCTGCCAAGCTTCATTTACATTAAATGTGAGTCAAAGAAGTTACACCTAAGAATGTATATGAAGTTCGGATTTGGTCGTTCGGTTCGCCCAAACCTCCGGCAGAGTTAGGTATCAGTATCATTTTTATATTTTTATTTATTTATTCAAATTTGTAATCTAATATTATATATATATACACACACACACACACACACACACACACACACACACATTAACTGCTATTAACTATTCTAAAACCTATGGAACTAAATGGAATATTATCTAATATCTACAAAGGCCTAGTCCTTCAAACACACTATAAAATATTAAAACTGAATTACTACACACTATCTCTATCTATCTCTATAACTAAGCTAATTCCTACAACTATCTATATCTATAGTAATTGTATCTAATATCTAATATCTATCTATCTATATTACACAGGGATTGGGTGTGTGTGGACAGACAGCTCACACCAAACAACACAGGGAGGGGTACAAAACTGAAATGAAACCTAAATCAATCTAATCCTACTCTAAATAAATCCAGAAACAGGGGAAGGGAATCAGGGATGGAATATATAAAGGGAGGAGGGGAGGATTCAATGGAGGGTAGGGAGAAAGAATAAAAGGATGGGTAAAAAATAAAAATAACACCTAAATCTATCTAATCTAATCTAAATAAATGATACTAGGGAGGTAAATGTGTGGGATGGGTGAAATAGGAGGAGGATGGCAATGGATTAGGAACACAAATTTCTGGAAGAGGGAGACTTCTGAAAATGCCTGCTGTCAGGAACAGTGACTAGGCTGCTACTAGCGAAGAAGGTGTTGGAAGGGGGGAAGGGCAATGACTTTTGTTACTTGCTGCACCTGCCTTACCACAAGCCCCATTGGCTGTGTGCAGCCTAGCCCCCACATGTCCCACATGTCCAATCGCAGACTGCGAAGCCAGTGGTCTGAGGAGAAAAGGGATGGTTATTGGGCAGGCTGGCTGCTACTCCAAGTCTCTCCACCCCTGGTGCCAGGGTCAGCTCCTCAGCTGCTTCCCCCTCCCTGGGCCTTCCAGTCACGTTTTTCCTGCCCGAACTCACCCGAACATGGCTGAACTGTTCGGTTGTTCAGAGTTCGGATCGCGTTCGGTTCGGTCTGTTTTGGTTTGGACGTTCGGTTTGGTTGTCCGAATGGACCGAGTTCGGTCCGAACTCCGAACCTCCGAATTGCGTTTGCACATCCCTACCACATTCTACACCAGCTGCAGTCTCTGGACTATCACCTCTGTCTTGTCAGGATTTAACTTCAGGTGACTCACCCTCATTCAGTCCCCCACAGCTGACAAACACTGGGTAACCACTGAGACTGCTGGACCTGAGTCAGATGAAGGTGAGAGATATAGTTGGATGTCTTCAGCATATTGATGACACCTTACACCAAATTTTCTGACAACCTCCCCCAAAGACTGCATATACACGTTGAACAGGAGAGGGGATAAGATGGAACCCTGCGGCACTCCACACAAGAGGCCCCGGGAAGAAGATGAATAATCTCCCAGCACCACATGCTGGGTTCTCCCAGCCAGGAAAGAGCGGAACCATGCAAGAACAGTTCCACTCATCCCTGCCCGGTCCCGCAGCCGAGTCACCAACAACTCATGATCAACGGTATCAAATGCAGCCAAGAGATCTAATCTGGTTCAACTTTCAGGAGAGGTCATTGACCAAGGCCACAAGTTCAGTCTCTGTGCCATAACCCGAACAGAAGCCAGACTGCGAGGGATCAAGAAAATTGTCCCAGTCTAGATGGTCCTGAAGCTGCCAAGCCACCACCTGTTCAATAACCTTCCCTAAAAAGGGAAGGTTAGAGACCAGCTGGTAACTGTACAGGATGTCACGTCCAATGATGGCTTATTGAGCAGGAGCTGCACCACCACCTCCTTGAGGCGGTCCAGCACCCTGCCTTCCCTAAGGGAGGTGTTGACTATCCCGGCCAGCAATGGCTCTAATGTCTCTTGGCTGGCCTTAATCAGCCAATATGGGCATGGGTCTAATTCACAATAAGTGGCTCGAACAGTCCCAAGCGCATCCCCTACATCTGAGGGTGAAATGTCTTGAAATTAATCCCATAAAACAGGACAAGATGGAGCTTCAACTGCCTCTGGCTCACCCACTGTTGAAAATGTTGCATCAAAACCGTGGTGGATTTGAGCAATTTTATCCACAAAAAAAGTTCATAAACAAGTCACAGAGAGCATTTGATAACTCTGAATCCAGGCGGAGGGAGGCCAGACTGACCAGCACCTTACCCCCCCGGAACAGCTCAGCTGGACGGGACATAGTCGACGCAATGAGGGCAACAAAGGAAACCTTCTTTGCTGTCCGCACTGCCATGGCATAAGTACGTAACCAGACTCTATGCCACAATCGGTCAACTTCACTACGAGAGTGACGCCACCATCATTCTAATCACCGCCCTTCTCACTTCATCTGCTGCAGCTCCTCCGTATACCATGGAAACCTCACTTCATCTGCCACAGCTCCTCCGTATACCATGGAAACCTGCATTGGAAACCTCGGAGCCACACTGTTGATGGCCTCTGTCAACACAGAATTCCACAAGGTTACGAGGTCATCGAGTAAGCGGCCATCTAAGTCAAAGGAAACATCCCCTAGAGCATTCTGGAACATTTCTGGTTCCATAAGCATTTGGTTGCAAACCAACCTAACTGGTTCTGCTCCCTCCCGGGACCGAAATGCACCAGGATACCTGCCTGGAGGAGATAATGATCCATCCATGACAAGGGCACTGTTGACACCTCCCCCACTAACTGGTCCCCCGCCTCAAGGCCAGTGCAAAATATCATGTCCAGGGTATGTCCTCCAACATGTGTGGGGCCCACCACTCTCTGAGACAGGCCCATGGTTGTCATAAACTGATAAACTCATGCTACGCCCCTCCAAGACCAGCGTCGGCATGGATAGTGAAGTCCCCCAGGAGGACTATCGCCCTGGGGGACTGCAAGACCACCTCCAACACCAGTTTGGTCAGTGCGGGCAGGGAAGCTATTCCCATGATAGTTTGTACAGGAAATCTCTTCACAGACTAAGCATCCTTAAAAATAATGGCTACACTGCTCCCTGCCCCCCGTCCCTCCAGCTGCAGCTGATGCTGAATGGAGTACACAGCTGGAACAAGGTCAGCCAATATAGGCCCCAACTCAGTGTCCATCCACGTCTCTGTAATACATGCGAAGTCAGCCATCCAGGATCACCTCCCAAACCGTAGTTGACTTATTAGCAACCGACCTCACATTTATCAGCATCAAACTGAGGCCAGGGGCCCTCTGAATTATTGATCACCTCATCACCTGACTGGGGGACCATTGAGCGGGACAGATACAAGACATCTGTCCCATCTCACAGGTCTAACTTGGCTCCCTAAGGACCATAATTCCTCGAGCCTGTCATGACCCCTATGGCCATAGAACCCCCCATGTCTGCCCCCCAACCTCCCGCCCAGCGGCCATCCCGCCAGCCCCCAAAGGGAGATCCCCACCCACCTATACCCCCCCATCCTCCTCTGCCACCGGAGGATACCCCTCTCTCTCAAAAGGGTTGCACCTCTCCCTCCCACTGAGGGGGGTCAACCCTTTCCATCTTAACCCAGTCCCACCCGCCCAGTGGCTATCCCGCCTGATCAGCAAGGGACACCCCCACCTCCCCAATCCCCCCAAGTCCTGTCCGCCACAGGGGAACCTAAAAAACCTCTCCCATTAGGGTCTGACCCCTCCCTCACACCAAGGTGACAGACCCCACCCCCTAACCCAGTCCCCTCCCTCCCCCATCCATTTCGGGGAGGGATCATTCCATGTACATTCACGCCCAACATATCCCCCACAGAATCCAACCCTTAACCACACTAAGTTTCACCTTAAAACTAGCTGTCCAAATAGCGCACCACCCTCCTACTTATGAAACTTCAGCTTCTCACAACTCCCAGTCCCACCTCAGGACCGCACCCAAGGGCCCTTAGTAGGGATGTACGAACCGAACACCAGGGGGTTCAGTGTTCAGCCCGTTCGGGGTTTGCCCGAACCCGAAACTGTTCAGATTCAGCCTGTTTGGCCTGAACGGGTTTGGGGGGGGTTGAACTCATTCGGGTGGGGGGGCGGTTTTCCCTCCACTTCCCCTCTCCAGGCTGCGCAGGTGGAAGGGGCGCCAGAGAGCACCTCCCCCCCACCCTGCCCAATCTCATAATTTTTTTTTAACCCCCAACCCCAGGGATCACCCTACCTGGTAGTGCCAGGGCTCCGACCCTGGGTCTGGCGGCAGTGGCGCTCCGGAGGGCTTCAGGCCACTACTAGGCTTTCCAGTCAAATGGGAAGGCCTAGTAGCAGCCTGAAGTGCTTCAGAGTGCTGCCGCCACTGGACCCGCCGCCACTGCTACTGCTGCTGGACCCGAAGCCAGAGCCCTGGCACCACCAGGTAGGTTGGGCTCCAGGTCCAGCAGCGGAGGCGGCAGTGGTGGCGGGTCTGGTAGGTCCGGTGGCAGCGATGCTCCAGAGCACTTCAGGCCACTACTAGGCCTTCCGCTTTGACCTGGAAGGCCTAGTAGTGGCCTGAAGCACTCTGGAGCACCATTGCCGCTGGACCCGCCACCACCGGACCCGCCGCCGCCAGACCCGCTGCCACTGGACCCAGGACTGGAGCCCCAGCACCACCAGGTAGGGCAATCCCTGGGGTGGGGTGTTTAAAAAAAAATTATGAGACTGGGCGGGGGGTGGGGGGAGGTGCTCCCCGGCACCCCTTCCACCTGCGCAGCCAGGAGGGGGAGGGAAAACCAGGTTCCTCCCTACGCCCGCCCAAATGGGTTCGGAACCCAAACTTTGTTCGGCCAGTTTGTGTGGGGGGAGTGGTTCAGATTCATTGTGTTCGTGAACGGGCCGAACACCCCGAGTTCAGGCCAAACCCTGAACTTCCGAACTGTGTTCGTACATTCCTAGCCCTTAGGTGCCCGGCCTGTGGTGGCTCTGGGCCATCCCCTGCCCAGACGTTTGCTGTGGGGGGAGCCCTGACCCCACCCCCTCACCTCCTGCAAGGGATGGAGGGCAGATGGCAGTCCTGAAGGGTCAGGGGTCTCCTCACCTCCGGGGGTGAGACTACATAGCTCCCAGCCCTCAAGAGCAGCGCCTCTGGGAACCTAGAGTTAGAGTGGCAAGGAGGATAATGGCAGCGGCAACTATGTCCTCACAGGATCTCAGGGATCTCAGAATCTCTCACTGGCTCCCAGCCCCTGTGGCAGCACTGTGGGGGTCTGAGGCACAGGTATGTCCTCCAGTTGCCACGTTTGGCCGACAAACAGCCCTACAAACAGCCAGTGCCTTTTGTGCACTGCCCTGTGTGTAAATACCTGTAAAGGAGGGGAGAAGGTGTCAATAAGCAGCCCCTTCAGGCAGCACACACACAACCCCTGCAGCACTGGGTCCTGCAAACACTCGCCCTCTGGCCTGCGTTCTCTGCATTGGCTGCTTGTAGAGTGGCAGATTGAATTTCAGGTTGAGTAACTGGTTTTTAGGCCCCTGACTGGTAGATGCCTGGCTATATTTCTGAGACCTGCTACTGGAACCTTGCTTTGATAGTTATCTGTGCTCAGAAACCACCTACCATTTGGGGATCCGTCCATCATGTTTCAATTCAGTAAGTGATCCTGACTTTGCTGTGGCAGGCTACTCAGCGTGGAACTCCATCCCTCCAGATGTTCACCTCAGTTCTTCCCTCCACACCTTTAAAAAGCATCTGAAGACTTTATTTATTCTCCAGGTACTTTTAGGATCCACTGCTGGTTCTCTTTTAATTTATTTTCCCCTCCCTTCTTACCTTCCCCTTTTAAATTGCTTTAAAATGGATTTTATTTTATTTTGTTGTATTTCATGTGAAGCACTCCACAAGCCATTTGGTGATGGTGGGGTGCTATAAAAATAAAATAATTATTAGCAGAACCTTTTACAAGTTAGGGAAGACTGAAGGAAATGCACACTAGCTTTTTCTATTTTCTTTCTTTTTAAAATTAGAAAAGGAAACATATGTATTGTTTTTGGGGAACTAAGTAGAAAGTCCCCAAATAATGTACTGCTGAATATCAAATGAATGGTTTCTCCTGGCATTTTCATATTAATTTTTTTTTTAATTGTTCCAGTTAACCTCTAATGATCCTTTTTTATTTCCATACTTTTACAGATTCAGGCAGTGTGATCCTCTCGGTGGATAGTGCTCATTTAATATTTCTTTTCTTTTCTTTTCTTTTCTTTCTGTTTCTACCCCATCCATCTCTGAAGGCTCACGGTGGCTTACAGTAATTAAATGGGCGTGAATCCTACTGGAATAGAATGAACTGCTGGAGTGGGCACTATCCTCATAGATGATTGTGCTGAAAGAATTTATTTCCATTGGCACCCACTGTGTACTACTGCTGAAAACAGAAATTAAACAGGATCCTGGCACTGAGGAAATTAAAACCAGGGTCTTTGTTCTGCATAGAATTCTGCCAGGCAAACTTTGGTAATCGCAAAGCACCATTCACTCCAGCAGGACTCTGTGCAGCACTGGGGTCTGTCAGCATAGATCTCATTGCAGGACTGGAGGGCGAGTGCTCAAGAGGGCCTGCCAGTTTCTCAGCAGGGAAATCTCTGCCACCTGGGATCAAGTTGATAAACTGTGGCAGGCCTTGGCGAAATGTTTTTTTCTTTGGGTCCTGGTAGGAAGGACAGAGGTCTACAAAGAGGTCTCAGATTGCACCTACAAAAAGGTTTCCAAGTGGAAAGGAATCCTACCTTTCTCACCTGGGAGAGCTAGAGCAAACAGTTCTAGAAGAAAGTAGAGCTGAAATGGCTAACTTTGTGGTGACCGATCCACATTGATAATGATTAGTTACTGAGCCA
Source organism: Sphenodon punctatus (assembly GCA_003113815.1). Lineage (NCBI taxonomy): Eukaryota > Metazoa > Chordata > Lepidosauria > Sphenodontia > Sphenodontidae > Sphenodon > Sphenodon punctatus. The sequence continues at coordinate 480,745 of QEPC01011006.1, read as the reverse complement.
TATCCATTTAGTATTCAACAGTTTAGGCAATTAACCAATTTACCACATTACCGCTTTACACCGTATTCCATGGAACTGCATTGCCATTTCCCCACCTGTTTTATAGTTACCAGTTTGATCTGCTTGTCCATCACAATTTCTTTCCTGATTATCCTCCATACCCTTCTTAAGTTTAAATCAATTTCTTATTGGATATCTGGTTCAAATCTCCTGGATGCAGTTTTCTTGTTGGTCAGGAAGTAAACCAGATATGGTGGAACTCAGAAAAGCAATAAATCAGCTACACAGCGAATTGCTGATGCTGTAACAGTAACGTAATATTAACCACAATTTATTTATTTATTTATTTATTTATTTATTTTTCGCATTTTATGCCACCCCCTCCTGCTTATGCATCTCAGGGGGACTAACAACATCTCAGAATAAAACACATAAAATCATTATACATAAAAACATTAAAATAACCCAGGCAGAGAAGAAGAAGAAGAAATCAGTTAAATGCTGTGATATGTGGTTTCTGGTTAGTTAACCAATAAACTACCTGGAATTTTGGTTATTAACTGCGGTTACAGAATTAGGGCTGCTTTCAGATGAGACAGGGGAAGGGCAGGAACTTTTGCTATCACCACGGCAGCTCTCTAATTGTGAGACTTAACTCCCAGCAGAATTCACTAATCCCCTTTCAGCATGCAAGAACATCAACGCATGACCGGGTCCCCCAAATGTAGCCGTTACAATGGCGGGTGTTTTTACATGCTAAAAGGGGATTAGTGCATTCTGACAGCACATTTCTATTCCCTTTGGCTCTTGCTCTATCGTCCGTGTTCCCTTATGTAAGCCTGAAGCTGAGGGGATTTGGGACTCTGGTTTCAGTGGTATTGTGCTGGCTTGGAATATGCATTACGAGTGGGAGGCCTATGACCTACTGGCAATTCTAGTGCATCCCAGCTTTATTTACCATCCCACGACAAGTAGCCCCCTGGCCTTCTTGTGCTTTGCTGGTGGCTAGACTGCACGTGCAGCCATTGCTTCAGCCGGCATTTTGTTGGAGACCATTTAATATATTTGACATGTCCAATACTCGTAACTGTTTGAGTATTTAAAATGTCGGTTATGTATCACTGGTAAGGTTTATTTTAGCCTCATTTGTTCTATTAATTTGAGTACTTTTTGTAATATATTAGCGCAGTGCGGGCTGTCTATACAGTGGCGGTCAGCTGACTTGGTGGAGTCCCCCCAGCCTAATTGACCATTCGCCCGTTGCTATCTTATTTTAATTATCGATATTATCATGTATTGAACAAAGTTTCCCCTCTGGGTTCCCAGGGTGTACTGTATGTTGTATGTTGATCCTTAGGCAATGACCTTGTGCTACGTCAATAAACATTATTGATTGATTGATATTGATTGACAGCGCATTTAGAGAGCCATGGTGGTGATTGCAAAAGTTCCGCCCTTCGTAGCATCTGAAAGCAGCCTTAACTCTAGAAGAGAGTGAAAGGCTTATGTTCCTTTAAATTTAAATATAGATTTCTAGGCATCGGATATCCATTTTAAGAGCCCATTCCTTCCTTCAGAAAGAATAGTACAGCCTCTCCCCACCCCACACCCCAACATCGAAATAAGCACAAAACAATACAACCACAGGAATTGGTTTTATTCACTGACCTGCATAAACCAATTTCTGTGGCGGTGTTTTTTTTTTGTTTATTTCAGTGATGGGGGCGGGGAGGGAGGAAGTTGTAATATTCCTTCCAAAGGTGAAGCTCTCAGTAGCTGTCCTCATTACTATTTTATTTCTGAAACTATATTCCCACACTTGACAAACCCTTTCTTCCTTGTTCTAGTGAATGGTTGTGCTTTTTTATGCTGATGTCTGACAGTATTAATCAAATAAAATGTAATCATTTACTCCTGCTTCAAGTGACAGGGTTATTAGTTGTTAATTAATACCTGCTGTGCTGGTAATGTCAACAGAAGCATCCAGCTATTGAAGGCAACTTACTAAGTCAATGACAGAGCCAACTAATTTTAACAGGCAGGGATTGTGCCCATTGTATTTACTTTTTTCCCAGATGCCCTGGCTTGTTGCTAGCTAGTGAATGGAGTCTTAATATAGCTGAAAGCGAGTACTCACAAAAACAGGTATACCAAATGAATTTCTGGTACCCAAATCGACCCGACAACATCTACCTGATTGCAACCCAATTTGGGTACCCGTGTCCCGGAATGTCTATTTCTGGTCTAAAGCTGCATTCCCATTTGCGGCGGCAGTGGCGACAGAGGGAGGGGCGAGGGAAGATGCGGCAGCATGGAGGAACCTGCTGAGAGGAAAAGAGCCGGTGCGAACGGGGATCTGCTGCGGCTTCTCTCGAGCATGTCAGGGCAGGATTTTGTGCCCTGACGTGCAAGAGAAGTCGTAGCAGAACCCTGTTCGCACCGACTCTTTTCCTGTCAGACAGCTCCTCTGAGCTGCTGCATCTTCCCTCGTCCCTCCCTCTGCTGCCACCGCCACCGCAGATGGGAATGCACCCTCAGAATGTTGACTTCTGGTACTGATTTTTAAAAACTTTTTTTGTCAATTTACCAACTTCAAACACCTATTTATCCCAGAAAATCAACTTCTGGTTCCAGAAAATCGACTTCCAGTACCAGAAAATTGACTTCCAGTCCTAATTTTTAAAATGTCTGTCCTGATTTTTTGTTTTTCCAACCTGATATACCTATTGGTTATCAGAAAAAATTAGAAATTCAGTAAAAATTACCAATTTTTCAAGTAATTGTGGGTATTACTTGTAAATTAAGTACGTTTCAACCCTAAGTTTTAGCCTCCCCAGGCAGCCTCCAGTACCTTCCTGCCTTTGTCAAACACTGAAAGCCTGGCCACAAACATACATGTCCTGTATTGCCAATACCAAATATTCAATGAAATGGTGGCTCTACTTCTTAAACAAAATAAAATAGTCTACTCTGGTGTAAGTGGCCCCAGGATTGCAGCCTTAAGAATCATGAGATTAAATGGGGCTTTTTTTCATCCTTGGTTTATGAACTTCTAAAGAGGTTCATACTTCACATATTAACAAAATGTTAAAAATCACAAAATAGTTATTTCACATTTTAAAAGTTTTTCTCCACAAATTAAAATGAAATCTAAGATTCCACATGCCTGGAGTCACTAGAAATTTAACAAACCCACTCAGTGTTGTGACATTCACATTAAAACTCTATGAATTTGAAAAACTACATCAACCCATGTAAGGGGGAAGGATCAGGGCTGGGGGACAATCCAGGAAAGGGAACAAGGCACTGGGAAGCAAGGCAGGAGAGACAAACGGGGGCTAGGAACCAGGAATGAGAGAGAGTGTGGGAAAGGACAATGAGCAAGAGCAAAGATAAGCAAGGGGATCAAGGAATAAGGCTGGAGACAAGAAAGCAGAGGGAAAGTTGCTCCAACCAACTTCTTGGTGCTACCAGCAAGCCTTATATGCTGGCTAGAAGCCAACCAACCAGGAAGTTAGGAGGCATGACAGGGGCCAGAGATGGACATGAAGTCGCTAGGGACAAGATGGGGAGGCTTCTTTGGGGGAATGGCTGGGTCTGAGGCAAGATAGATCAGTGGTACTGCAAGTCCAGCCACTACTCCAGAAATCCTGGGGATGAGTTAAAGATCCAGGTCCTGACACCCCCTCTCTTGAATGAGCAGCAGACTGTGAGTTCATTATTAATACATTGCAATACATTAGTGCTGAAACTCACTATTCAAAATTACCCTGTTTTTACTGAGTATCTCGGTATTCAACTTGGTTTTACCGAGCACTAAGTAACTGAGGAATCGACCCGGTTCTTGGTGCAGTACTCGGTACGTGGGCAAATCCTTGGATGGGCAACATACGGGGCTTTTCCTGGTCTTATATAAAGGAACTCGGTACCCGGTACTCAGAAAATACTTGGTACTTGGTTGTTGTTTTTTACTGAGTATTTTACCAAATACTGAGTATCGCATATTTGGCCAAATTACCGAGGACCACACTCCGAGACGATCCTCAGAAACTTGGAAATACTAATTTTTTTTACTATTCGGTGCAGCCCTGCAATATGTACTTAGCTTTTCCAACTGAAGCTAGGCTCCATTGTCTTAGGTACTGTATAGACACACGCTGGTAAGAAATGGTCCCTGCCCTAAAGTGTTTATATCAGAGGTAGGGAACTTCAGGACCAAATATGGCTCATAGCTGACTTTTTATTTGACCCCTTTCCAATTCCTGGATCTAGCCAAGGGCTCCAGCCCCTATCTTTCAGCACTGAGGGAAGGCAGCAGAGTTCAGAGGGAGGGCAGCAGAGAGGAGGGAATGCACTTGAGGACAAGGGATGGATTCATGACATAGATTAATGATCTGGATCATTTTCTTCCTTCCCTCACCTTGAGCATATCCCTTATTTGCCTCGCCTCACCAACTCCTTTCTGGTCCAGGGAGCTTGTGTTACTTTTTAAAGAGGCCTGTGGAAAGGGAAAGAGTTCTGTGCCCCAGTTTTTCATGCTCAGCAGGAAGCAACAAAAATAAAAATAAAAAGAGGAGGGCAAAAGCACTTTGCAAACAAAGTTACTAGCCTGAAACTGGAGAGGTGTGGAACCAGTTTGATTGGTTCGCCCCCAGAGACTAATGGAACCAGAGAGGTTCTGGAATGCTCTGGAGAAGTTACTTTCTGATGTTGGCGACGGTTTGCTCAATGACCTCGTTGCTCTTTGGAACACCTTATTGGTTGAGGCCATCGCTGGGATGGCTCCTAGGTGTCTGCTCTGTGTATGTCAGTAATGCAAGCCACCGTGGCTTATGGAGGGTCTGCGGCAGCTGAAGTGGGAAGGGTGACAGTTAGAGTGGCAGTGGTGCCATTCTCATGCTGAAGCCATCAGATTGTGGCATAGAACCAGTTTAAGAGTCTATGACGTAGCTACAAGAACATCAAAGAAGGAATTTTTTCTGCCCTCATAGCATTTCCGGGTGATGAGGGGGCTGGTTGCTCCAGCCTCCCTCTGCCTGGAACTGGAATCTTCCGGTGCCTGCTGTGACATGTTTGTTGATTATTTCACAGACAAAATCACTCATATTCATGATTTCGATGCCACACTTATTACAATGGGAGAACCTGAGGTTGTAGAAGCCCTGGGACATCTGGACCACATCAATTTCCTAGATTCCTCACAGTTCAGCTTTCATCCAGGCTATGGCACTGAGACTGCGCTTGTTGCTTTGGTCGACAACCTCCATCGTGAATTAGATCAGGGTCATTTGACCCTACTGATTCTGTTAGATCTGATGGCTGCATTTGGTACCATTGACCACAAGATGTTGGTGAGTCACCTGCAGGACCATGCCGGAGTGGGCAGGATTGTTCTTGAATGGTTCCGCTCCTTCCTTGCTGAGAGAATCCAGTGGGTGGTGCTCGGGAACTGTTCTTCATCTCCCCGAGACCTCTCGTGTGGAGTCCCACAAGGTTCTATCTTGTCCCCTTTCCTGTTCAACGTGTATATGCAGCCGTTAGGTGAGGTTGTGAGAAGGTTTGATGTCCATTGTCATCAATATGCTGATCACACCCAACTCTACCTCTCTTTTTCATCCAACCCAAACCTGGCAGTCTCAGTGCTTGTGGGGGACTGGATGAGGGCAAGCTGACTGAAATGGAATCTCAACAAAATAGAGGGGATGCTGGTGGGTAGGGTGGTGGGAGTGTCATCCCGCATCACTGATGGGGTTTGTTCTCTGCTGGTCCCTCAGGTTCAAAGTCTGGGAGAGCTCCTTGATTCCCAACTCCGCCTGGATGCCCTGGTGGTGGCAGTAGTGAGCAATGCCTTTCGTCAGTTACACCTGGTGCGGTGACTTCGGATGTATGTCTCGGATTCCGACTTGGCTACTATCATCCATGCTTTCATTACCTCTAGACTGGACAATTGTAATGCACTCTATATGGGACTACCTATGGTGATGGTTCGGAGGCTGCAGCTGATGCAGGATGTAGCAGCCCACCTTCTGAGCACATTACACCAGTACTCTGTTCTGTGCACTGACTGCCTATAGCTTGCCTTGCCCAATTCAAGGTGTTGGTGCTTACCTATAAAGCCCTATATAGCCTAGGCCCTATCTAACTGCGGGATCACCTCACTCCCTGGGCTCTGGATTGGTCCTTGTGGTCATCCAGGAGCTCCTTTCTTGAAGTCCCCTGGGTATTTTGGAGGCAACCATGGAGAGGGCATTCTCAGTGGCCACACCTAGGCTGTGGAACTCCCTCCCGGTAGAGGCCAGGGTTGTCCGGGACCTTTCCTCATTTTGATGACAATGCAAGACCTGGCTGTTCCTCCAGGCCTTTCGTGAGGGAGATGGGGGATGGGAGGGGGGGCGCTAAGGATTAGGGTGGTGGGGATTTTGTGTATTTTTGTCGGTGACTTCCCCCAATTATTATGGTTTTAATGTATTTTTTAAGATATATTGTATTTATATTATTGTTTTTAATATTATATGTTTTGAATTGTTAGCTGCCCTGAGCTGTCTAAACTAGAACCCAGATTCTCCAACGCTGCTCCAATTCAATGCTGCAGCCACTAGGCAATACTGCTTCTGTTAATGCTATGCACTTAAATGCTGCATAGTATGGAAGGTAAATCTAGAGTTAATCTAGGAATAATTCGGGTTTAGTTCTTCCAGAAGACACCTGCCCCTCTCTTTTACCTTCCATTGCCTACATATGCCTCCACAAATTTCATAGTGCCCTGTTGGTGCAGTGTCATGTAACAGGTAGGTGACTAGCTAGAATTAAACTGGAATGTGTTTGTTTTGATTTTATTCTCAACTCACCATACAATGGAGGGAAAGATAGGGACCTGAGATAATAATTTTCATCATCCCTTGCTTCCTCTTTATACAAAGCAAACATACAAGTTATTACAGAACTCTGCAATGAAATCTGATTACTATCTTCTCTGAAAGGTCTTTGCTTTGGCAAAACCAAGAGAAGGACTATATTGGAAGATGAGATACAGGCAGAGTGAAAACCTTGAGTAGCAGGCAGGCTATTTCAAATCAACTCTAGCTTGAAAACCTGAAAAGCACATAGGCAAAAGGAGACAAGGGCATGTAAATTACCCTGTTACTGTCCTTTTCCAAATGAACCAAGACAGATATTACAGAACTAAATTTCTGGTGAGTCACTGACCCACCAATTGTATCACCTCAGCATAGTGTTCATAGGCAAATAGCTTTCTGCTACTACACCACAGGTAATTATAAAGCAATAGTTCCAAAGTTTTTTAGGGATGTGCCAACAGCCTGGAGTTCAGATGTTTGAACTTTCAGATGTTCGGTCTGAAAATTTAGTTCAGATTCATGGGTTCGGTCCTGTGGAGTTTGGACCCCCCTAAACCTTCTGAAAGTTCAGTCATGGAAGAGGCTTGGGGCGCTCCAGGGGGTCCCGTGGGGGCATGGCAGGCCATTGGAGACACAGCAGCAGCAGCAGCAGCAGACACCGTGAAGGCTCGGCACTTGGCCCCCAGGGGTGCCTGTGGGGGCATGGCTGGCCATCTGAGACCCAGCAGCAGCAGCAGCAGCAGCAGCAGTAGAGGCTGGGCGTTGCAGGCTGCCAGGCATTGGTGGAGCAGTGGCAGAGGCCCGGCCAGGGCTTGGTGGCAGGCACCCCTACTTGGCAGGGTGTTGCAGGTTGGCATTGTACTTGACCAATCTCAAGAAGCTCTAGGGCAAATTGGGCAAACTTTGCCAGGTGGTGAATCTTGTGGACACCCAGCCCCCACCCGCCAGTTCACTCATCTGAGCTATGCCCATCTACAAGAGGGAGGAGCAAATGGCTGATGTGCAGTACCACCAGCAGCAGAAGAATTGGATTGCCAGGGCACAGTGATTGTGGCTGGCACCCCTACTTGACCGGGCATTGAAAGCTGGCTGGCATCGATAGAGAAGCAGCAGAGGCCTGGCTAGGGCTTGGTGGCTGGCACCCCTGCTTGGCTGGGTGATGCAGGCTGGCATTGGTGGAGCATTTGCAGATAATGAAGTGAAACAATAGCCCTCCCTGCCTGGAACGTAGGCCCCAGAACCCTGTTGGTGGGTCCTGGGGCTGGAGTGGCTGTTTCTTGATGTGGTGGAATGACAGCTCCCTGTGAGCAAAATAATGACCCCAGAACCCTGACAGTGGGTCCTGGGACTCGAGTGGCAGCTTCTGGATGATGTGGATAGATAGCCCTCCCTGCCTGGAACATAGGCCCCAGAAACCTGATGGTGGGTCCTGGGGATGGAGTGGCTGCTTTTTGATGCCGTGGAATGACAGCTCCTGTGAGTGGAATGACAGCCTCAGAACCCTGATGGTGGGTCCTGGGACTAAAGTGGCAGCTTCTGGATGAAGTGGAATGACATGCCTCCCTGCCTGGAATGTAGGCCCCAGAATTCTGATGGTGGGTCCTGGGGATAGAGTGGCTGGTTCTTGATGCCATGGAATGACAGCTCCCTGTGAGTGGAATGATGGCCCCAGAACCCATCATTGAGTGTCTGGCACCACTTGGCCAGGTGTTGCAGGCTGGCAGGCATTGGTGGAGCAGCAGCAGAGGCCCAGCCAGGGCTTGGTGGCTGGCACCCCTACTCGTCCAGGCATTGCAGGCTGATAGGCATCAGTGGAGCAGCAGCAGAGGCCCGGCCAGGACTTTGTGGCTGGCACCCCTACTCAGCCAGGCGTGAGGCATTGGTGGAGCAGTGGCAGAGGCCCGGCCAGGGCTCGGTGGCTGGCACCCCTACTTGCCAGGGCATTGCAGGCTGCCAGGCATCGGTGGGGAAGCAGCAGAGGCCCAGTCATGGCTTGGTGGCTGAGGGCTTGGTGGCTGACACCCTTACTTTGCTGGGTATTGCAGGCTTGCATCCTACTCGCCAGATCTCAACAAGTTCATCTGCAAATTGGTCAAGCCTTGCCTGGTGGTGAATCAAGTGGCCACCCAGCAGAAGACATTGGATTGCCAGGGCACAGTACCCATGGCACAGCAGAGGCAGCAGAAGTGGACATTGGATTTCCGGGGCACAGAACCCATGGCACAGACAGCAGAGGCAGCATTGGCAGCAGCAGCAGACATTGGATTGCCCAGTAGCAGAAGCCATGGCAGAGACAGCAGAGGCAGCATTGACAGCAGCATCAGACATTGGATTGCCAGGGCACAGAACCCATGTACCAGCAGAGATGGCAGCAGAAGGATTGGCGTGGACTGGAGCAGACTGGAGAGGAGAGTATTACTGTGAGAATCAAAAACCAATATAACAAGAAAAATCAAGCATGTCCAAAGTGTACCCCTTCAATACAATGAGCTCTAATGCAAGTCCAGGTGCATTTCGGGGATGCATCCCCTTCCATATCGTGTTGAAGGGGTATACTTTGGACATGCTTGATTTTTCTTGTTATGTTAGTTTTTGATACCATATATGTCCAATAATATGATGAATTCTTTGTTTACATACATGTTTTGTTTAGCATTTTATATATATATATATATATAACCATGATATGTTAATATGTCTTGCATATTCAATATAATTATTTTATGTATGAGGGGTATATTGTTCCTTCTGATATTATACATATTAGTATTTTCTCATTACAGTTGTGGGCCCTTTCTTTTTGTTTATTAGTGTTGCACTATCCAGGTTTCTTGGTAGAGAGAGAGCCTTGTTGCAATCTCTTGTTTTGGGGTATTACTGTGAGAATCCTGGACGTAAGAGAGAATGGGTGGCTCGTCCAGGGAGGACTTGAGCTGCGTGGGAACTAAGGAAGCTCACTGGGTCAGTGGTAATGAAGGGGCTCATTTGCAGTGGGCTGGAGCCAAGGAGATGGCCCGCCTATCATGGGCTTGAGCTGAAGAGGATGGCAAAGAGCCAAGGGCAGGACACTGGCAAGGAGGGGAGAATAGATTGTGGATACCCCAAGGATAAACCCACATCAGGAGGGACTGTGGTCAGTAGAACCATGGGGTTGTGGGTGACTGTATGCTGAGAACAGGCAGCGAAGTTGGAATGGTGTGGGGCTGGTTTTCTGGAACTGTGACAGTGAATAGGTTAATAAAGTACTTGCAATAAAGACCTTGTTTGGTACTTTGAAGGGCCAGTAGGGAGGGGCTCAGAAAGAACGTTCCCCGAAGAATTCTCACCCTACTACAGTAATAACAAATTGGCAAATCTCTGAGGGGTTAGAGGGTTTCGTCATTAGATTAGACAAAAATGCTCACTGTAACCCCTGCTTTGTGATACTGGGTGTTTTTACACACACATTTCTCCTTGATGTTTGCTGTTACATCCTGAACTTTCTGTGTGTCTAAATCACTCACCCAGATCTTAAACATCCGGATCTTTGAACTTCTGCGTAGAACTTCTCCCAATACTTTTGTGTGTAAAAAGTTCTCCTGGTAAACTGCTTTGCTCCAGGCAGCTGTGGTCACTTGATTTCCATGGCAGCCTGTCACATCTACAGCTGTGGCTACTTAAGGCTGCCTCAGAGCAGTGTTTGTCTGAAGAATGCATCCAGGAACTGCCTCAGGGCAGTGTGTGTGTGAAAAATGAATCCGGAACTTACTTGTGGACTTGTAAACCCAGAAGATTGAAATATCTAGAACTTTAACGTGTGTGTAAAAATGCCCATTGTTATTACTGTGCCAGAATCCGTAGTTGCTGTTGCTGCTAAGCTAAAAATAACTAATATTTATGGAGTGTACATTGGGGATATTGCGTTCATTGCTTTTGAAATCATTGTGGGTGATATATTGTTAGCACAGTTAAAGAAGGCTGGCTTCCCCTGAGAAATTAAGTATATTTCAGGTAGAGATGGGCAGATATTACGGCAGAAAAGTCTGCTAAGTAGGGATGGGCAAACGCGGTTCGGATGTTCGGAGTTCGGACTGAATTTGGTCTGTTCGGACGTCCAAACCGAACGTCCAAACAGAACTCTCGAACGACCAAACAGTTTCGTTGTGTTTGGATGAGTTTGGGGGCAGGAAAAACGTCTTTCCAGGGCCGAAAATTAGGTTTTGGTTTCGATTTCATTTCAGTTTCGGTTTCACTATTTTTGAATGTTCAGCCAAGTTCGGCCAAACCAAACTCAGCTGAACCGAACCATTGAACCAGAACTCGGGTTTCGAACCGAACGACCGAACATCCGAACCGCGTTCTGTTCGCCCATCCCTACTGCTAAGCTATATATATTGCCAATGCCAAAAGACAGTGGTGCAAGTGTCTGCCTTTAGCGAATGTGAGGCATGGGCTGGGACCCCAAGTGGGTCACATTATCTTTAGATGCGGTAGCAAGCCTCACTGTTTGATATATTTTGCATGTCTGCATTGCTGTCATCCTGGGTTTATATTTAAGACTCAAACAGGGCCAAAAGTTGGGGAACTTCTGTCGTAGAAAGACTTGAGCTTAAGGTTCAACCTCAAACAGTTTCATTCAAATGTTTTTTTTAAAAATTATTATTATTTCAATTTTCTTTTATCCCACACTCCTGCTCACAGAGCAGTTCGGGGCAACTTACAACAGATACAATCAACAATTCATAATTAAAATGTCCTCACAATGTAAAAATTCATTGAAAATATCCTAAAAATATGCTAAAAGGGCAGAACCAATCCCCCCTCCCCTAACCCACCCCACCCCACCCTACCAGTCTCCCTCTCCAAAGGCCCGGTGGGACAGCCAGGTCTTACACTGTCTTTGGAAAGAGGGGAGGCCAGGTGGGCCTCCATCGGAAGGGAATTCCATAGCCTAGGAACTCCCTCCCCATCGTCACCACCTGTAAAACCTGGGGGACTTCGAGTCGGGCTTTCCTGGCCAACCGCAGGGGCTGCAATGCGACCTGAAGCCTGAGGTGATCCCGCAGGTAAGCCAGGCCCAGGCCATTTAGGGCTTTATAGGTCATTACCAGCACCTTGAATTGGGCCCGGAAGATAATGGGCAGCCAGTGCAGAGAACAGAACACTGGTGTAATGTGCTCGCAACAACCTGTCCCTGTTAGGAGACGGGCAGCCGCATTCTGCACCAGCAGCAACTTCCGGACCATTCCCAAGGGTAGCCCCACGTAGAGTGCGTTACAGTAGTCTACTCTAGAGATAATAAAGGCATGGATGATGGTGGCCAGATTGGAGTCTGAGACACGGCTACAGCCATCGCACCAGATGTAATTGGTGAAATGCTCCTCTCGCCACAGCCTCCACCTGGGAATTCAGGCAGAGCTGTGAATCGAGAACCACCCTCAGACTATGGACCTGAGTTGCTAAAGGGGGGAAAACCCCATCAACAACAGGGGACACCACCCCCTCAGCCCTACCCACCAACATCACCTCTGTCTTGTCGGGATTCAACTTCAGACGGCTTGTCCTCATTCAGTCCCCCCACAGCTACCCAAGCACTGGGTAAGCACCAAGACTGCCGGGTCTGGTTCTGCAGAAAAGGAGAGTTAGAGTTGTGTATCATCAGTGTACTGATGACAATGCACGCTGAACCCTCTCACGACCTCGCTCAAAGGCTACATATACACAGTGAACAGGAGGGAGGATAGAAAAGAACCTGACAGCCCCCAGCTATGGTCTCCAACACTTTTCAGTATTTGGCCACCACTGGGGCAGCTTGTGGGGTAACTGCATTTAAGGCCTGAAAATCCACAGTCATTCGATAAGTCTTAACATCTGCCTTAAGAACAGGCAAAAGGAGAGCATTATTTCTTCTTTCCAATTGCACCACCACCCCTTGATTTAACTCACAATCACCTGTTCCAACCAAGTAGACTGTAGATGGCAAGTTGTCAAAATGGTAACTGCCACCCACAGCTGTCTGGCGTATTCAAAACTAGACTTCTTGTTGTTTTTATACTGAGGATCTCTACTAGGGGGAATGCTAAATCATCCTTTCATTCAGTATTCATTCTTCAGTTGAACTTCCTTCTAGATACCTCTCTAATCTATATGTGGTTACACTTGAACCACTATTGCATCCCATACCTGATTCTTTCTATCATCATGCTCTCAGCCTTTACACACATACTTTCTCGACATAACACAAACCTTTTACAACATACCATTAAAATTTTTGCAACATACTATAAACCATTAAAAACAATTTGCCTGGGATCCAGTCCAGAGAGATAATACACATAGGGTGATTTCAGATGTTACGGGCGCCTGGTTCACCACAGTGGATTCCCGGTGGGGGTGAAACGGCTAACCACCCCCCGTGGTCAAAACAAGCCCTGAACAGATGTGTCGGGACTGGGACCACAGCAGGGAATCGGGCTGGCAGATCACGGGCCGGGGCAGTGCAACAGACGTGACGTCAATTCCCAGCCATGGTCAAAACACCCAGAAGCCACCGGGCAGGGGCGGAACACAGGGTATTTTCAGACGTTAAGAGATCACAGTGAACCACAGTGAATACCCACCTGTGGTCACTGTGCCTCGAACGTCTGTTTGGCGGCCGCCAGATGTTCGCCACGGTCAATCTGCACAAGGGGTCAATTTGAACCACGCTTCCCGGGCTAGCCGGGGGAATGTCCTGGGAAGCGTGGTCAAACGGACCCCCGGCAGGG
>QEPC01011006.1:390928-455841 GCA_003113815.1 Sphenodon punctatus | reverse complement strand
CCTTCTGAGCTAGTCACTGTTCCTGAACAGCAGGCGTTTCAGAAGGCTCCCTCTCCCAGCATTTCCCAGCTCCCCAATCCATTGCAATCCTCCTCCCATTTCACCCATACAACCCATCTACCCCCATATTCTCATTCATTTATTTAGCTTAGCTTAGATATAGTTAGTGGTTATTTTTTGTTTTTACCCCTCCCTGTGTTCCCTGTGTTCAATCTGGATCCTCCCACTCCCCTCCATTGAATCCTTTCCCTCTCCCATATATTCCATCCCAGATTCCCTTCCCTTCCCCTGTTTTTTTCATTTAGAGTAGGATGATCCATTTAGTTCATAGCATTTAGAATAGTTAATTCAGTTAGATTTAGTGTAGAAAGATAAATATAATATTAGATAAAAAACTTAAATAAAAAAACCCATATAAAAACAAAAAACCAAATAAAAAACCAACGAAAACATATTAAAAAAAACAAAAACCCATATAAAAACATTTCCCGAACGACCAAACCCGAACCAAACGGACGAACTGAACAGATGAACCAAACGCAGCCGAACCGAACGGCCAAACCCGAACCGCGATCTGTTCGCCCATTCCTAATTCTCCTTCCTCGGTTTGGATTATCCTCATTGGGCCTGGAAGGGCTGCCTCTTTGTCTCTACTTATCTGTGTTATTTGTTCAAACATCTTACTAGTAGGCCTCCCATCCTATTGAGTCACATCTTCACCTGCCTTTACCAGTTACTTCCAAACAACTACACAAAAGGAGCTAGAGGGCCCTTCCATATTCCACATCACATATACTCTTCTCCTGGTACCATACCCACCATTGTTTCCTCCCTTACTACCCTGGCCTTCATCCTGGCCTTGGGCATTCCCCTGCACATTTAATGAAGTCCCTGCATGATGGGATGCATTTATCTCTTGCGCTGAAATAATAATTTGAGTGACTGGTTTTGATAGCTCCAGACACAAATCATGGCCAGATTCCTTAAGTTGCACTATATCCCTGGGAGAGTCAGACAGGAGGTTGAGCACTGGTGTCATCCAGTAGGAATGGGCGAACGTGGTTCGAAAGTTCAGAATTCGGACCGAACTCGACCAGTTCGGTCGACCGAACCGAACTTCCGAATCAAATTTGATTTTCGAACCGAACCAAACTGAATTTCCGAACTCAGCTCTGTTCGCCCATCCCTAAAAGATAATATTCCACTTGGTTCAATGGGGTTTGAATTTCCAAACTTTGTTCAGAAATTCGGAGTTCGAACCGAATTCAAATAGTTCAGTTGACTGAACCGAACCTCCAAACCGAACCGAATTTCCGAACCGAACTGAACCGAATTTCCGAACTCAGTTCTGTTTTCGCCCATCCCTATAATCCAGTGAAGGAGCATTTAAGTTTACAGCTTCCACCATCCACTCTGTGGCTGGTAACCCAGCCTATAGTCTAATATGAGTTTCGTCCTTTTGCTCCTGGTTGGAACCCACCATTGCTCCCATTCCTGCCTATGCTTCCTGCCACCTGCTTTTTGCAGATTTCTCTGATAAATTAGCTTCCGTCCTCCCTGCAACCAAGTCACACTGATGTGCTTGGTATTCCTGCAACATCTCTGTCAAAGCCTGCTTTTCCAGTCTCAGATCAGTCATCTCTGCTTTCAGGGCCTGAACCCCCCCCTATGAGTTCTTCAGCAGAAGTCCAGACACCCCATGCAGCAGTTAGTTTTGTCCTGTCCCTGTTTACCCATACATTGGGGGCGGGGGGAGTCTGAAAGGCTGTCTCTGCTTTGACCAATGCACCATGGCCCCTGAATACCTCTAAGACTTGTTGCCTGGATCCTTGAGTTAATAGGTTCAGGCTTCTGAGGCCCAGATAATGGTTCACATATTTACTCATATATTTACTCATATATTCATTTATTCATTTGAAGTGCATAAGTAGTTGTTATAAGTAGTAGAAATAGAGTGTGTTTATATAGTTTGGAGTGGATTTATAATTTTAGTGTGTTAGAGTTTAAAACACAGCAAGGTTATTCTAAGGTTGCTGTGGGTGGTTAAAGATTAGAATTTAGGGAACTATTTTGTGAACAACAGGAAAAGAGCTGAGGCCTCGATATTGAAAGAGGTACCATTAATGAAGTAATATCGGCAGACCTTTCCATGACGATAAGAAAGTAGCTCACCACAGAATGTAGACATGTTTTAGAAATGTTTTAGTAACTTTCCATGTCAACTTGTTGACTTGAAAAGGTTGTAGCTTTATGATTGGTTAAAAGTTATTAGATTGTTATTGGAACACGTATGTTTCCTGGGTGGATAATGGGAGGAGATCAAAGGTAATAAAAATGGTGGACCAGATGACGGAGAGCATCTTTACTTCTCTTCTCTGCACTTATCTTTGGTCCGGACCTGTCGACTTCCCTATCCACTTCAGAAGCTGGTCTACTGTATGGAGGGTAACTATAAGTAGCTTTCTAAGAAATGCATAGGAATTCTAGTATCGTGTATAAGCCAGAAACAGACAATTTGCAGGAATACTTTGGACACTTGTATGAGAAATATTGGGCATTGAGATTGTATGTCCTTTTTGCATGTGTTTCCATAATCTTTATATTTGTATATGGAATTGTTGAATATTCCTGGGGACTTTATTTGATGCTTACTTTCAATAAAACAGTTGATTATTCAAACAAATCTGACTCATTCAATGTCTCTAGATTAAATTAGTTGTTCACCAACATGAGAACCCAGTATTAATAACCAAACAGATTTTCAAAGACACACATATAATTAGAGTCTCCATAAATAATCAATAATCATTAATCAATAGTCCTGTTGGCAACAGACTCCCAAAGTTTCTAGTGGGGTCTTGTTAAACCCCAACTCACCACAAGTCTCAGACCCAAGACTAGTGGGGTTCATGCTTAATATCTGTTGTGGTAAAACTGACAGACAAAAGCAGGTTATTACCCTGACCTATCAGGAGACTTTTGTGTGCTCTTGTAGCCTTTGTGATCCTAAAATCTAAAAATCCTGAAATTCAAAACTTCCAAAGTCCAAAATTCAAAATCCTAAAATCTAAAAATCCTGAAATTCAAAACTCTCAAACTCCCAAACTCCAAAATTCAAAAATAAAAAAATAAAAATTAATAAATCCAAAATCTTAAAATCCAAAAATCCTGAAATCCAAAAATCCTGAAATTTAAAACTCCCAAATTCCAAAAAATTATAAAATCCAAAAATATTCCAATTTATTCCAAAATTTCCACAAAATTTCCACTTAAAGTTTTTCATAGGGTATCCATATGTCCTTAGGGTGTTGCCAGTGTAAAATATCAATTTAACTAACCCACAGGGCACCCATATATTCTTAGGGTGTTGCCTTCACAATCCAACTGAAATACCTACTGGGCACCCATATATCCTTATGGTGTTGCCCACAGAATATCCACTCAAATAAGTAGGGCACATGTATGTCCTTGGGGTGTTACCCGTATTATTAATTTGCTCTTGGGTCACCAAAAATCATAGATGGACCCCCCCAAAATCCAAACATCCTAAAATTCCAAAAATCCTAAAAATCCAAGCTCCTATGGTTATAGAACCACCCAGTAGGGTTCCCTAGTCCCTCCCCTAAATAAAATGTTATTTCCTTCATTTTGGTGGGGGGGGTCAAGATTTTTTTAAAAATAAAATGTATATTTTCCCTGCCACTAGGGGGTGCTGTACCCACATTCTCCACCAACTTCTTACCCTGAGATTCTCCCAGGAATTAGCTCCACCATGGGGTCAGGGAACTTCATAGGAAAGCTTAAGTTTCCTCACCAAAAAGTCAATAGACAATTTTTATGACTAAATTCTGCAATTTATTGCTCTGCCAAACTGGCTTACACACTACTATAAAAGCACTACAGAAGCATGCAAAAAAGGTTATTGATTACAAAATATATATTCTTAGAGAATATATCTCACCACAAAAATATTGCAGGTCCAAAAAAAAATTGTTCAGGGTCTGTGGGGTCCTGCTGAGAAAGATAAGACATTAACTTGCTGCTATGCTGGAGACTTGATAAGAATTAAAGTAAAAAATAGTAAAAGATAGACAAGATAAAGAAAAATAGAAAACAAAAATTGTCCAGAGGTTGAGAAATGGCTTGAAAAGAGTGAAAAATGAGAAAAATGAAGTTAAAATGAAAATAAAATGGCTTAGAGAGTGAAAAATTAAGTTAAAAATGAAATAAGATGGCTTGAAAAGAGTGAAAAATGAGAAAAATGAAGTTAAAATGAAAATAAAATGCCTTAAGAAGAGTGAAAAATGAGAAAAATGAAGTTAAACAAATAAATAAATTAAATTACTTAAAAAGTGAAAATTGAGAAAAATGAAGTTAAAAATGAAAATAAAAATGGCTTGAGAAAAGCAAAAAATGAGAGAAATAAAATTAAAAATAAAATATCTGAAAAATGAAGTTGAAATGAAAATAAAAAGGGCTTGAAAAGAGAAAAAAAGAGAGGAATGAGAAAAAATGAAGTTAAAAATGAAAATAAAATTTAAAAATCAAAATAAAATTAAAGTTGAGAAAAGAGAGAAAAGTAGCCTTAAAAATAGCTTTAAAAATGAAAAGTGGCTTTAGAAATGAAAAGTAAAAGACTTACGAAAAAGTAGTAAAAAAAAGATTGAAAAATAAAAGAAAAAGATAGAAAAAACCCAAGTCCCACAGGTGACTTAGCCCAGCAGCATGTTGGTTAGCAAGCAAGTGTCTTCCTTTCCTTCTTCTTATGTCAACAATATCCTGCCAGTCTTATAGGATTTCTGAGAGTCTTGCAATATGACTGTCATGTGTTCCTCCAATCGTAGGCAAACAGGTCAGGGAGTCCACCAATCAAAATAAAGTTTGCCTCTTGACAAGTGGTGACGCTAAAGAAAGATGGTTTTGGTTTCTATGGGTGAAAACAGACATGACGCTAACCACTCTTCAACCACCCTTGGTGATTATTTATGCATGTTTCAGGGCTGTATTGGTGCCCTATGCACTCCTAGTCCTGGGTACTTTCAGACGTTACGGGCGGCCGGTTCACCACAGCGAACCACCAGGGGGGGAGAACAGCGCAACCACGCCCGGGGGTTGGAAAACAACCCAAACAGACGTGCCGGGAACGGGACCACGGCCCGGAACCGGGCCGCACCATCACGGCCCGTGGCAGCACAACAGACGTGCAGCCGAACCCCCGGCGGGCGCTAAACCCCCACAAGGCACCGGGCAGGGGCGGGACACAGACATGGCCGACTGAGGGCAAACGAAGCCACAAGGCACTCAAGGGAACGCCCACACAAGGGAAACGGGAAGGGAGGGGGGAAGAGCGAGAACAGGCTGACAGCCGGCTCACACAGCGGTCCCGCAGCAGGGCACAATGCACGGCCACACGCCCGGGCACACACACTCACACCAGGGAAAGGCCGGGAAGGGGGGAAGGGGCGCCCGGAACGCCCCACCCGGAACACCGGCAGGGGGGGGGGGGGCACCACCACGGGGCAAGGCACGGACAGCAGCAACCCCCACCCCCACACCACCCCAGTCCAGTCCAGTCCAAGGAGGTGCCCCCACAGGAACAGAGGCAGTCTCGGGGGGGGGGGGCGGACCCCCGGAGCAAGGCACGTTGGGGGCCCCCAAAGCACAGCGAGGCCGGCGGAGGGGCGCCAGGAGGAGGAGGAAGGGGGCCCCACAGTCAAAGGCTGGCACAGGCAGGGCAGCCGGGTCCAGCGGTGCTCCTCCGCAGCACCAGCGACGCTCAGGCAGCACCCACGGAGTCACGGGGATGGAGGGGGCCCAGGACCACGGCCAGGGGCAGCAGCAAGCAGCGAGGCGGGCGGGAGCTCACCGAGGTGGGGTCCGCAGGTCGGGAGCGGCCAGCGGGGACCAGGGCCCCCCCCCGGGCCGGGGCGGGAGCCCACACGGGGGCACCACGCCGGGGGGGGCAGGCCAGCGACGCGGGGCTCACGGGCCGCTGCCGGGGGCCCCGCTGGCCCGAGGGCCCGGGTGGCCCGCCCGGTGGACCAGGTGGGGCCAGTGCAGCATGCCCCGGCGGTACCCCTGCAAGGACATGTAGTGGGCGATCAGGTAGTAGGCCTCGAAGGGATCGGGCATGGTGAGGGCCAGCTGCACATCCACACGCGCCCACACCGCCAACAGGGATGACATCTCCACCGCGGAGGGCTCCGGCACACAGCAGGCAGCAGAAGGGGGCCACGGAAGATGCCCCAGCTCCAGAAGCCGCTGGAACGCCGCCCCACGGGTGCGCTGGTACCCACGGGCCCCGTGAACACAGGAGAAGTAGCTCACGGCCAAGGCAGGGCCACCCTCGGCCAGGCACTCCGAGTAGGCGCCCAGACCACACACCACCAGCGCTGACACGGTCTCCGAGGCGCTCCAGGGCACATGGGCGCACAGCACCTCCGGGATGCGCCCCTCGGGGAAACGAGCCAGCCCCAGGGCCTCCGCATGCAGCCGGCAATCACGGGCGCTCACCACATGGCCAAAGTAACGGAGCCCGGAGCTCAGGCTCTCGTAGGCACCTGCACGGCTCCCCGGGCCGGCCAGGAGCAGCTGCACGGCAGGGGTGTGCCACAGGTCGCACAGAGACATGGTCTCGCGGAAGGCCCAGATATGGGGGGCCCCTTGGGGGCCGGACAGCGGGAGCCCCATGGATGGGCAGCCAGCCATGGTCCAGCACAACAGGGAATGGGACACGGAGCCCGGAGGGCACACAGACTGCCCAGGGCCGGGAGAGGCTCGGCCCGGCCCCCGGGACAGGGAACACGGGCCCGCACCGCAACATTGTAGCACAACAGAGCGAGGCGTAGGGTGCGGGCCCGGCACAGCTGCAGAGAACAACAGCGAGCTCTCTGTCTGCCTAATCGCACCTTCAAGGCCATCCCGCTACAAACAGCGAGGGGAGGGGGCCCGGGGTGCTGGGGGCGGGAGCAGCCGGAACGCACCGGCACAGGGCGCGCGCAGGCCCGCGAGGCCGACCCCCGGGCGGAGCCACCAGCACCGGGCCGCCATAAGCGCTCCCAGCCCCCACCGGGGCCCCAGCACCATGGAGCGCGATAGGGCAGGTGGGAACTGGATGTTCCTCGCGCTCGCGGCTGAGTGGCACCGTGACCACACTGAGCAGCTGTGCCTCCTGACCGAGAGGGTGCACCTGGCCGTCCGCCTGCGCTATGTCCTGGCCCTGCGGGCTGGCGTGCGCCTCCGGGGCCAGCAGGCCCGCAGGAGAGTCCGTGCCCGGCTCAGGGCTCGGCGCCGGGCCTGGGGGGCGTGGCTGGCCGCCTGCCGGAGCCTCACCCGGCCCGCTGCGCTCCGAGGGGCCGCGAGGCGGTTCCGCTGGGCAACGCAGACCCTCCGCCGGGCAGCGCTGCTGGCTATGCCCATAGCGCGGAGCCTATGGGTCACGGAGCGGCCCCAGGCCTGGTGGGAGCGGGCCCAGGCCCACTGGGGGGAGGCCGAGTGGGGGTCCCACTTCCGGATGGGCAAGGCCACCCTGCTGCGCCTAGCGGAGCTCCTCACGCCCTGGCTGGAGCGGCAGCACACCTCCATGCGGGAGCCCATCCCCATGGTCCAGCGGGTGGCCATAGGGGTCTGGGCCCTCGCAACGCCCGACTCCTGCCGCTCCGTGTCCCAGCACTTCGGGGTGGGGCTCAGCACGGTCGCCTGCATCGTGCGGGATGTGTGCGAGGCTGTGGAGGGCGTGCTCCTCGACAGGACCATCCAGCTCCTGGACCAGGGCGCTGTGATGGCTGGCTTCGCGGCCGGGGGCTTCCCGAACTGCATCGGAGCCGTGGACGGCACACACATCGAGATCCTGCGCCCGGCCGCGGGGGAGGCCCTGGAGTATGTGAACCGGCACGGATACTACTCCCTGCACCTGCAGGGGGTGGTGGACCACCGGGCCCGCTTCATAGACATCTACACGGGCAACTCCGGCCGGAGTCACGACGCCAGGATCATGACCATCTCCCCCTTCTATGCCCGCATGTACCGGGGGGACTTCGCGGACATGGGCATGAGGTGGATCGAGGGGGTTCCCATGCCCCCCTGCATCCTGGGGGACCCCGCCTACCCCCTGACCCGCTGGCTGATGAAGGTCTACCCTGTCCCGAGCACCCCTGCGGAGCAGGTATACAATACCCGCCTGTGTGCGAGCCGGACCGTGGTGGAGCGTGCCTTCGGGGCCCTGAAGCAGCGCTGGAGGAGTATAGCTGGCCGCCTGGACTTCACCGTCCCCACCTCCGCCCTGGTGATCGGTGCCTGCTGCGTTCTGCACAATGTGTGCGAGACCGAGGGGGCGGCCCTGGAGTACCCCGAGCCCCACCGGCCCCCCGGTCCTGTTCCCCTGTACGTGAACGCAGGGAACCCCCGGGAGTACCGGTATGCCAAAAGGATCCGGAACGCCCTTGCAACCCACATCGCCCGGGGGGGCCCGCTGTGAGGGCCTTCCCGCCCCTGGGGGCCCCACCCCCCGTTCCGTGCCCATGCCCCTGTACACGCGGTCCCACAGCCCTGTCCCCCCCACAAACGGGCCGGGGACAACTGTCTCTTTACAACACTTTATTGCCCACACAGTTCACACAATCACCCTGTGCCCCCTCCCCACCCCCGTGCCCGTGACCCCGTCCACCACCCGCCCTCATGTGGCCCTCCCCCTCCCCCCCCTTCCCACCATCCCCCCGCGTTTCCTGGGCCGACCCCTCGTGCGGCCGCTTGGGCCCACCGAGCTCTGGGAGCTCCCCTCCCCCCCACTGTCCGTGTCCCCTGCCGTGTCCTGGGCCGGTCCCGGCCCCGGCAGGGGGCCGGGCGGCGGATGGGCAGCTGTGCCCGGTGCCCCGGTCGCGCCCCGGGGGGGCTGGACCCTCCGGAGGCCCGGGGGCACTGGGAGGCGCATGCGAGGGCCCTGGGGCCGGGGGGGCGCCAGGGGCGGCAGGGCTGGGCCCGGGGGCGCCGAGGGGCCCGGCATGGGGACCTGGGCGGGCAGGGCGCCCGGAGGTGCGCCGGCCATCACGTAGGCACACATGGTGCCCGCATGCAGGAGCAGGGAGGTCCCAATGTCGTGGGACCTGTCCATCTTTGCACTGTGCTCCCGCACCATGCCCTGTATGTCCTGCCGGAGGCCCCTGAGCAGCCCCTGCTGCCGCTGGTGCTCCCGGCGCTCCCGCCTCCGCTCCAGGCGCACCTCCGCCTCCAGCCGGCGGTCTGTCTCCAGGGCCTTCTCCATGGACCGCTCTATGGCCGCCTCCATGCGGTCCACGGAGGCGATCATGCGCTCCCCCTGTTCCTCCGCCCTGCGGACGATGTCCTCCGCTTGCTCCTCCCTGCGCCTGCGGACCCGCGCCCGGTACTCCCGCATCCGCTGGGCTGGGGCCGCGGCCGGCGGAGGCGCCGCGCGCGGGGGCTGCCCTGTGGAAATGGGCGGGTGGGTCAGTGCAGGGCCCTGTCCCCTAGCGGGGTCGGGTCCCGGGGCCCCCTGCCCCCCCTCCCCCACTGAGGCCGGAGGCCCCCCTGGGCTGGCGCCCGGGGGGCCCTCCCGCCATCCCAGCCCTCCCGCCTTACCTGGGTCCGGCACCTGCTCTCCTGTGCCCTCCGCGGGGGCCTGCACCGTCTCGCTGGCCCGGTCCTGGGGCTCCCCATGTCCTGCGGGCGGGAGAGGGGGGAGCGGGTGAAGGGGGCTGGTTGTGGCCCCTGCAGCAGGGCCCCCACCCCCGCCCCTGCCACCGGCCCCCTGGTCGTGCCCCCCCCTGCCCTGGGGGCCCGCTTACCCTCTATGTCCGTCTCCGAGCCTTCGGAGCCCGGCGCCTCACCCTGGGAGTGCTCCCCCTGGGACCACTGGCTGAGGGTGGTGAAGGTGCCGACCTCCGACTCCGCCTGGCCGGCCCGGCGTTGGGAAGTCTCCGGGCTGCTGCTGGGGGGGGGCCTTGGGGCTTCTGCGGGTCCCGGGTGGTCCTCCTGGGGGTGGGGGTCCCCTGAGCTCGTGTCTACCGGGCGGGCGGCGAGGGGAGGGGGTACCTCGGCCCGCTCCCTGCCCTGGACCACAGCGCTGCCCACCAGGCGTGGGGCAACTATGGAGCCCTTCATGTGAAGGATGCGGTCCAGGGCATCGTAGTAGGGGGCGGTGCGGGCCCCGTGGCCGGAGCGGCTGTTATTGTCCTTGAGGGCCTTGTACCCCCTCTTGAGCTCCTTGGCCTTTGAGCGACACTGGTTGACAGTGCGCTCGTGCCCCGCCGCCTCCATGTCGCGCACGATGTCCCGGTAGACGTGCTCGTTCCGCTGGTTGATTGCGAGCTCCAGCTGGTACTCGAGGGTCCCCCATATCCGGATGAAGTCCCGGGTCTCCTGGAGGCCCCACTGGCCCCCTCTGTGGTAGGCCTTCCTCCGGCTGGGCCCCTGCTCTTCCTCCTCCTGGTCCAGCTCTTGCTGCACCTGCACCTGCTCCTCCTCCACCTCCTCCTGGGGGTGCGCCTCCGGGCGCGCGGGGCCGGGCTCGTCCTGGGGCTCGTCCGCCCGGGCCGACTTTCGTGTCTGGGGGGGGAAAGGGGGTGGTTGGTTGCTGGGTGGGGGTGTGGCCCCTCTCGGGGGCCCCCTGCCCCCCTGCCTTCCGCCCGGGGTCCCCCCGGCCCCCCCCACAGGGGGTTCACCCGTGCCCCCTGTTCCCCTCCAGGTGGGTGCCCTTACCCTTTTCCTGGGTGCCTCCTGTGGGCCCGTTCCGGCCGCTGTCCCCGGGGCGGCGCGACCCGGCTTCAGCTGTGGGTGTTGTTCCCGGGGCGCCTCCCTGGTCGGGTGCTCCCGTGTGCGCCCTTCCTGCGCCTGTGCCTCCTCCGCCTGCATCGCTGGGCCTGGCTGCACCTCCTCCGCCTCCTGTCCCGCCGCTGTCGCTGTCTGTGCCTCCGCTCTCTTCCGCTTCCCTCCTCGCTCCATCCCGCCACGCTTGCTTGCTGCTGCTCTCGCTTTAAATCTCCCTCCGGTGTTTGTGTTGATGCTGGTTGCCTGGCAGCGACGCTGCGTGCCTCGTCCCCGGCTGGGGCTCTTTTTTTTTGGTTCCGCTGGGGGATTGGCGTCCAGACGTTACTTTTGCTTGGTTCCCTGTGGGGGTTCGTTTGACCACGCTTCCCGGGACCTTCCCCCGGCTAGCCCGGGAAGCATGGTTGAACCTGACCCCATGTGGGTATTGAGCGTGATGAACATCTGGCGTGCGCCATTCAGACGTTCAGGGCCCTTTGGCCCCACGGGGGGGGTTCAGTGTGGTTCAGCGTGATCTCGTAACGTCTGAAATCACCCCCTGAAACATGCATAAATGACCACCAAGGGTGATTTCAGATGTTACGTGGTCTCGAGTCACCACAGTGGATTCCCAGCGGTGGTGAACCGATCAACCACTGCCCGTGGTCAAAAAAGGCCCAGAACAGACATGATGGGACCGGGACCACGGCAGGGAATCGAGCCGTCAGACCACAGGCTGGGGCAGTGCAACAGATGTGATGCCAATTCCTGGCCGCAGTCAAAACACCCAGGAGGCACCAGGGAGTGGCAGGAGGCAGACATGGCCAACTGAGGGCAAAGGAAGCCAAAAGCACCTACAGGGAACGCCTGCACAAAGGAAATGGGAAGGGAGGGGGAAGAGGGAGAAGAGCCGCAGAGTCAACACACAGCAGGCACGGAGACAATGAGGGCACAGTGGAACACACAGCATACACACACGCCCAGGCGCACTCACACCAGCATGGGAAAGGAAGGGAAGGGGGGACACAGCGGGAGAGACAACACACACGGCATAACAGGCACAGGGGGGGAGGGGGGACGGTGACAGGGAAGAAGGGGGGGACCGGGTTAGGGGCCAGCCAGGACATGGGAAATGGCAATCAGAACCCCCACAACAGCACAGACTACACGGGCACCCCCACAGCTACACAGGAAGTTCCAGAACGGGGAGGGGGGCAAAAGGCCGGGCCACAGGCACAGGGGGAGGCCACATGGAACAGGGAGTGGCCTGGGAATGGCCCAAGAGGCAGAAAGACACCCCAAGAACCGTGAGGGTGCCATGGAGGGGATGCAGGAGAGCTGGAGCAGTGCAAGTGGTCCACAGATGCACACACACCCCTGGGTGGATGCTGGGAGGTGAAGATCAGGGGCCCCAGAACCCCGCAGTCACATAGGCCGTGGAACATGTCAACAGACACGGATACCACTCCCTGCAGCTGCAGGCTGTAGTGGACCACCGGGGGTGGTTCATAGACATCTTCATGGGCAACTCTGGGCACAGTCACAATGCCTGGATCATGATCATCTCCCCCTTCTATTCCCGGATGTACCGCGGGGACTTCACGGACATGGAAATGACCCGGATCGAGGGGGTGATGATGTCCCCCTGTATCCTGGGGAACCTGGACTATCCCCTCACCCAGTGGCTGATGAAGGCATACCCGGTCGCCTGGAACCCTCGGAGGCGCTCTACTACAATACCTGCCTGTGTGCAAGCCGGACCATGGTCGAGAGGGCCTTCGAGGCCCTCACGCAGTGCTGGAGGAGCCTCGCGGGCCAGCTGGACTACACAGTGGAAACCTCGGCCCTGGTGATCGGAGCCTGCTGTGTGCTGCACAATGTGTGCAAGAATGAGGGGGCCCCCTTGACTACCCCATGCCCCGGCGCCCTTCCGGCCCTGTGCCCCTGTATGTGAATGCAGAGAACCCACCGGAGTACCGATACGCAAAGCGCATCTGTGCTGCCCTGGCCAGGCGGATCAGCTGGGAGGCCGAGGCGTGAGGCACACACCCCCAACTCCACCACCCCATGGCCCCCACAAGCACTGTGGGCATGCCCCTGTATGGCCACCCGCTCGTCTACCGCCCGGGGCCCATGAACTGTCCTACGGAAGCAATAGTGGTGCCCAAACCTTTATTTCCACAGACAGTTATATGTTCTCCCACTACTACCACCACCACCAACATCCCAGTGCCGTGCTCCCCCTCTCAGACTGCCCTCCCTCCTTCCCCCCATCCCCCACATCTCTGTGGCCTCTCCCTCGGCCACCCTGTGGTCTCCGTTGAGTTCTGGCAGCTTCCCTCCACCCCGCTGTCCATGTCCCCACCCCCAACAGTGTCCTGGGAGGCCAGGGTGTCTTGAGGGGCGGGTGGTGATGGGAGGGCGGGCAGGCAGGCCCAGGGCCGGATGGGTCCCCCTGGGTGGCTGCTCCCTTCGGAGGCCTACAGAGACTGGTAGGTGGATGCACAGGCCCAGCAGGTGTGCTGGCGGCTGGGGCGGTGGCAGAAGTGGTGGGGGTGCCAAGGGGCCCGACATCGGGGCCTGGGTGGGCAGGGTGCCCGGCAGGGCAACTGCCATCACATAGGCACTCATGGTGCCAGTGTGCAGGAGCAGGGAGGTGCTGATGTCATGCGAGTGGTCCATCTTAGCTGAATGCTCCCACATCATCCTGTCGATGGCCTGCTCCAGCCGCCCAAACGCTTCTACCTGCCTGCTATGCTCCTGGTGCTCCCGCCTCCACTACAGCCGCACCTCCACCTGGAGCCTCCGGTCCCTTGCCTCTGCTTGTTGCAGGGAATGTTCCGTGGCCGCCTCCATGCGATTGATGGCCGCGATCATCTACTTGCCCTGCTCTGTGGTAGAGTGGACAATGTCCTCCACCTACTCCTCCCTCTGGCGCCATACTCGTGCCCAGTGCTCTCTCACCCGTTGTGCCGGGGGCACAGGCCAGGCTTGCTGGGGCCCCTCGGGTTGCCCTGTTGGGTACACAGTAGGTGCTGGTTAGGTGCCCCGGTTGGCTGCCCCCTGTACCATGGCACAGCTGCAGGGTTTGACCCCCCCCCCTTGGATTAGCAGCAGTGCCCTCCCCCGGTGCCCTTACCCCACCCTTGGTGGTGTGCCTCACCGGGGACCGCTGGCTGCTCCCGGTGCTGCTTTCTGCCTTTCTCATTGCCCATATATCACCGGTGCCAGGGCGTGCTGTGCCCTGTGTGGATATGGGAGGGGTTGGGGACTGCTGGGGCTGGTGCTTGTGGGGGGCCTGCAGGTCCCCGAGGTCCCTGGGCATTCTTCCTGGGGGGTGGGAGCCCTGGAGCCGGTGTCCTCACTTGGGGTGGTGAGAGGAGGGGTTACCTCAGCCCGTTCCCTGCACTGAACCATGGCATTCCCCACGAGGTGCAGGGTGATGATGGAGCCCTCCATATGGAGTATGCGGTCGAGGGCATCAAAGTAGGGGGCGGTCCAGGCTCCATGTCCGAACCGCTGGTTGTTGTCCCAGATGGCCTTGTACCCCCTCTTTAGCTCCTTTGCCTTTGAGCAGCACTGGGCCATGGTCCTGTGATGGCCGGCCACCTCCATGTCCCACACGATCTCCCGGAAGACATGCTCATTCTGCTGATTGACTGCTAGCTCCAGTTGATGCTCCAGGGTCCCCCAGATGAGGATGAAGTCCTGCGTTTCCCTGTGCCCCCATTGCCCCCCTTGGTAGTAGGGCCTTCTCCCACATGGGCCCTCCTCCTCCTCCTCCTCCTCCTCTGCCTGGCCAGTGCCTGTCTCCTCTGGGGGCTCGGGCTCCCGGGCCCATTTCTGTGTCTATGGGTCATGGGATGTGTGTGTGTTAGGTGTTGTTTTTCCCCTGTCCTGTGGCCCCTCCCCTTCCCCCCTCCTACCACCCGGGCCACCCCCCTTGGTGCCCCTGTGCCACCGGGTCCCCCCCTTCGGTCCCCTTACCCATTTCCGGGATGCCTTGTCCCCCAGTCCGGTTGCTGTCTCTGGGGCTGCCTGTCCCAGCTGATGCTGCTGCGGCTGTCCCTCCACTGCCTGCTGGTGCAGCACTACCACCTCCTCCACCTATGCCTCCACCGCCTCCTCCTCCGTCTCCACCTCCTCCTGCCATGCTCTCTCGCCCACCACTCTCCTCTCCCTTCCACCTCGCTCCATCCCGCCACGTCCCCCTGCTGCTGTGTGCCCTTTAAATCTCCCTCCCCGACCTGTGTTGTTGCTGGTTGCCTGGCAGCGAAACTGCATGCTTTGTCCCCGGCTGGGAATCATTTTGCTTGATTCCGGCCAGTGGTTGCCATTCAGATGTTACTTTTTATTGTTTCCCATTACCATTCAGATGTTACTTTTTATTGTTTCCCGTTGGGAATCGCATTGACCACGCTTTCGGAGATGGTCCGGGATGGAGCTCTGGAAGCATGGTTGATTTTGACCCCTGTTGGGGATTGACTGTGGTGAACATTTGGCGCCCATGGAACAGACATTCAGGGTGCTTTGGCTCCACTGTGGGATTGACCGTGGTTGACTGTGGTTGACTGTGATCTTGTAACATCTGAAAATACCTAAAGCGTGGTTAAAGGGTGATTAGCATCATGTTTGTTTTCACCCTATGTCTCTACAGTCATATCTTCTTCATGGTTGTTTTGATTTCATCCCTCCTTACTTCTACGAACCAAGACCATGGTAACCTTTTACCAGTCCTGATCTTTGTTCCACTTTAATAGAGTCTATTAGCTCAATAGAGCTATATGAAAACCAATGGAGTCTACTCACTTCACTGAAGTTTTATTTAATTCTATTAATTCTACATAATTTCATATAAGGATTCTTTTCAGGAGGTTGTTGAAGAACAGATGCTATATCTGCCTTGGTTCTACTCACTTTAGAAAGAAATTCTACAGCAACACTGATTTATAAGACTTTGAGTTTCTCATTAAGACACAATTCAAAAGAACAATTACTTATTCCTCTGAATAGTGTATTTAGGTATAATTTGAAGCCAAACTTTATGTTGAAATAAATTTTAATTCATTAATTAAATACATTATTCTTAATGTCTTTAGTCTCTAATTTCTCCCCTAGATTTCCTAATCTATACAGAATTCTTTCATTAAAATATCTTAAAACAATTTGGAATTTACATTGGGAAATATGTTGATTAGCACTACTCCAATTAACAGCCTTAAAACCCCTTATTTAGCTTAAAATTTAAACCTATTTCAGTATTTGAGATATGAATGAAACAATAAAACACCTTTTCCGCGGGGTGGTGCTGTTTCTCTATTATCAGTATTACAGCTTCATTACATGTTTTTAAATCCTTTAATGTTATGAGAAACTAATTTCTTCCAACATGTTTACTGCATTCCAAACCTAATGAAGTCAAAATAAAATAACTCGAGCAAGGACTTTCACGTAACCAATTCATTGAAAGGCCAAAGTGTACAGCTATGTACAGCATGCCATAGGTCGTAGGAAAGGAATAGAACAGAAAGAAAAATGGATTCCATGGCCTATTCTGAAACACGAACACTTTAAATCTATGAGGGATTTTATCTATAATTAGGATGGAAAAATAAATTTCAGATCTGAGTAGACACTATAAGGAATCCCTCTCTCTCAGCTGGGCACCTCCTGGGCACCCCAGTTGATCCAGGTTGCTTTCAGAAAACACAGCAAACAACATGGCTAAAAGATGTCACCTGATTTAAAGGTTATGGCTTCTTTTGCCATACCATTTCCCACTTAACAAAACACCCACTGCTTGGGTCAAAGAACCCACCTATATATGTTAAAAGTAAATAGTTTAAAAGCATTGATATAATTTAACATAGGGACCAAGAAAACAGGGTTTTCCAGGTGTACGGCCAACAAATAGATAAGAAAGAACATGTTTAATAAACGTTTTTCAGTACAGAAATAATGACACCAAAACCTGACAATTTTAAACTGACGTGTCTTTTAGCAATTCAGAGGCTGAAAAGACCTACTTTCCAGGCCTATATTTTCTAGCTACAGTGGCCCTAACTGCCCCAAGGATATCTGCCACATCAGCTGGTGACACCCACTGAAAGTGATCCCATGAAATCAGACAAGGCAGGACCTCTACTACCTCAGGTTCACCCACTGTTATAAGTACAGCATCGAAGTTATGGTGAATCCGAGCAATTTTATCCACTAAAAAGTCAACAAACATGTCATAGTGGGCACTGGAAGATTCCAGTTCCAGGTGGAGGGAAGCTGGACTGACCAGCCTCTGCACCACCTGGAAAAGCTCCGCTGGATGTGACTTCGCTGATGCTATGAGGGTAGCAAAGAACTCTTTCTTTTCTGCCTGCACAGCTACAGCATAGACTTTTAAACTAGCTTTATGCTGCAGTCGGTCAGCTTCAGCACGAGTACAGCGCCACCGTAGCTCCAACCGCTGTCCCTCCTGCTTCATTCGGTGCAGGTCCTCTGTAAACCAAGGGGATCTGCGTCATCAGCTTCTGGAAGTGGATGCCTGGGAGCCTTCCTGTCAATGGCCTCAGGCAGCAAGGTAGTCCAAAAAGCAACGAGGTCATCAAACAAATGGTCATCAAGATCGAGAGGTAATTCCCCTAGAGCATTCCGGAAACTTTCTGGTTCCAAAAGTCTCTGCGGGAGAACTAACCAAACTGGTTCTACACCTTTCTGGGGGCAGACATGCTCCAGGAGACTGGCCTGGAGGAGATAATGACCTGTCCATGACAAGGCATAGTTAATACATCCACCCCCACCAGATCCCCTACTTCAAGGCCAGTGCAGAATATCAGGTCAAGGGTATGTCCTCCATCATGTGTTGGGCCCACAACCCTCTGAGAAAGTTGCATGGTTGTCATGACGGCCATGAACTCACTCCCCCAAGATTGGCATCAGCGTGATTGTTGAAATTCCCCAGGACTAAAGTCCTTGGAGACCGCAAGACCACCTTCGACACCAATTCAGCTAGGGTGTGTAGGGATGCTGCTCTACAGGTAGGTGCGCGGTATATCAGCAGCAGCCCCAATTTGTCTCCAGCCAAATCAATCACCAGATAGATACCCTCCATGCCCAAGATAGTCTGCACTGGATACTTCCTCACAGAGCAGGTGTCCTTAAAAATAACAGCTACACCACCTCACCATCCCTCTGGTCTAGACTAATGCTGTACAGAGTACCCAACCGGACTCTGAGTATCTGTAATAAACATGGGATCAGCTGATTGATCAAGGTTCCCTGTAAATGAAATGGCCAAGTTATCCAGCACTACTCGGAGTCGTCAAACAGTCATTGGTTTTTCATGTGTCTTTCAATACACTATATGGAAAATTGTTCCTTGGAAATGTATCTTTTTATCCAGCAGGGATAGATTCAGGCAGAGGCAGGGTGTGTGACTACTCAGGGGTCTCTGCCCCCCCCCCCCAATACATGTGGTCCATGAATAAATTTGAAATGACAACATGCCTGTGAGATGTAAAATAATGGAACCACAGAGCTTCAAATGCAGGTAGCCCCACACTATGAAAGGTCTGTGGCAATTCAGGATAGGGCCCATATGTAAATTAGAAGTAACAACTTATGTGGTGGGCCCATAGGTCTTGTAGTGGAAGCAGCCCTGACGCTAACCCTTTAACTACCCTTGGTGGTTATTTATATGCATGTTGCAGGGCTGTATTGGTGCCCTATGCAGCCCTGAAACATGCATAAATAACCACCAAGGGTGGTTAAAGGGTAGTTAGCATCATATCTGTTTTCACCCATCGTTTAAATGAACAACAAAATTAATTATATTACTTTCGTTTTTCCAGTGGCTGAGTCAGGTGTGCTCATCACACATTCCTATGTTAGGAGGTGACCCACACCACCATTTTGCATAGAGCCTCAACTTCCTTGGATCCATTCATGCTATTCAGCCATCCTCCTTGTGCACTTACTGATTTTTCATATTTGCTTTCTATAGCACAGTATTTTGTACGTAAAAATTGCATCCCAAATGAACCTCCACACCTGCATTCATGAGGAAAACACGTCCCAATCACTCTATTATTTATTATTTCTACCAGTCCTAGTCATGCTTTAGGGTGTTTCCACTGCGGCCAGGTTCTGGCCAGGCCCCTGAACTAGTGTGACAGGGTTTGAGCTGGCGGGGAGATGCACAGACATGTCCCTACCAGTCCCGGCCCCTGCGATTCACCCAGAAGCCTGACCCCATCCCTGACAGGCAGCCATGGCAGCCAATGATGGCCGCCATGGCACCCGGAACCAGTGGGGACTCTGGACTGGGTCCAGTAAAGTGGGCTTTCAAACATGAAAGCCTGATTTACTCCCGGTCAAGAAGTCGGATCCCAGCCATGGTGGAGGCTAGCATGGGCTATGACTTGGTGACTTTCCCAAGTCATAGCCCATGCTAGCCTTCACCACAGCCGGGGTTTATCCTGTGCCAACATCTGGTGCAGGGAACCTAATGTGATGGTGGCCCCCGTGGCAAAGCATGACAAAGTGTGGCAATGTAGGCCACTGTCACGTCTGAAAAAACCCTTAGTCGGTAGTCGGTCAGCATGGGTATTCCTAGGTTGCAAAACTTCATAAATCAAGGGTATAGTCCCAAAATTCAAAGTTAAATTAAGGGCTTATTCACACAAACATTTGTTTGGAGATAACTACCTTCTTAAGCACTTTATCCTTCCCTGTGCTCATACAAGTATAGGGGTAAAGTGAAGATAAAGCAGTGGGGGAAGGAGAGAAAGGTAATTAGTAAATTACCTCTACAAACAAGCAGGATTAAACTGAAGAAGGAGAAACCTGCTTCAGGAGGCAAGCTCATGTGGACTGTTGGGAGGAATTCCTGTTTGTTTAGTTTACCCTGTACAGTCCTCTTCTGTACCAGCAAACCTCAGTACTTTATCTTTTGCATGTCTCTCACACAGCATCTCTACTTCATTGCTTGCTTGTTGTTTCTCCTTTCAGGGATAGGTCACCAGGAGCACATTATACCAGTGGTCTGGAGTCTGCCCTGGCTACTCGTAGCTTTCTGGGCACAATTTAAGGTGCTGGTTTTGACCTTTAAATCCCTAAATGGCCTGTGCCCCTCATATCTGAAAGATCACATGTCCTACCATACTCCATTGCAAGACCTAAGGTCGGTTGGGAGTGCACTCCTGGGGGTTCCACCTGTTACTCTTGTCTATGGTACTGGGGTGCACAGGGGGGCATTCTCAATTGCTGCCCCAGTGTTGTGGAACATCCTTTCCCTTGATGTTCGCTTGAGCCTGAGTCTGAGCATCTTCTGGAGGTGGTGTAAAAAGTTGTTTGTTAAGGACTGGAGGTTGATTGAGGGGGGCGGGCTGTGTGCCGTTGTGGGTTGGGGAAAGGGTGAGGGAAGGTGGGTTGGGGGAGTTCTAGGGGTAAGGTTTTTGAGGAAGGGAAATAGGTTTTTATATGCTTGCAGGGTGTGTGTGTGTATTGATTATAAGCTTCCCTAAGCTGTGATGGAAAGGGATGAGTATATTTTTGAATAAATAAATAAATTGAATTAAATAATATTTTATGCTCTCTGCTGGTGGAAGCTCCCTTTAAATTTCAAAACAATGAGATTAGGAGAGAGGAGAAGGTTAACCCCTGTTTCTCCCTGCTTATGAGAACATAAAAAAATGAAGGAAGTTATTTCAGAATAAAAACATTGCATCTGGTGTGCTTTTGAGTCATATTTAGTGAATTATGAGGTGTACAAACACACCAGAAAATTTGAACTCTTCCCAAGAATTAAAACTCAGTTTCCCATTACTCAGTGCCTTTAATGGATAAAAACTTGTTAAGCACTCTTTCTTGACTGTATCTTAAAAGCCGACATCAAGCCCAACTCTAAAGGGCATGGCTGTTATGTACACCACTATAATAGATTTCCACAAGATATTCTATTTCTCTCTTCTGCTTCATAGGCATTATCGTTTGCCTTATTTTGCTTTGCCATTTTATTGTGGAAGTGAACTCTTTTAAATCCAGTCACAAAGTATATGTTTTACAGTTTTCAGTAAAGCTTTGTCCCTTGGTGCATGTTCAGCTGGACTTTCATGCTGTAAAACAATTACATACTCTGTTATTGGAACCTATAGGGCCATGATGAATAACTGGTTCATTGTTCATATTTTTCCAAATAATTTAGCTCTTCCAACAGTCTAATGAAAACTACTTCAAGAGATTGTACCCTAGGTAACCAGTCTCCCTTGTTGGCTTTCCTCAGCACTGCAGATACATTTATTACCTTTCCCTAGCACAAAATATGGTGTTAAATATAATAGTAATGGTTTAAAATGGCTATAAAATGTATTGGGGAATAATACATCCGCAAAATTGATAAAATTGATTTGATAGAGCCTAGACTTATAGAGAATTTATTATGAGGGTGATCATTTTTATTTTTTATAAACTTGGCTTTGTTAGTCAATATTGAGCTTAATATTATTATGAAGTACAATGCTATCGATTTCTGAAACAACCTTTTCCCACCCCTTTGATAAACATGAAAAATAGATTAAAATAATTTTTGGCTGCATCAACTGTGTTTCTTTAGAATCTAACCCTATTATCATAGATTGGAAAAGTTGGAAGGTACCTCAAGGGTCATCTAATCCAACCCCGGACCCTTAGACAGGATGCCATATACTAGAGGTGTGCAATTTGTGTTTAACAAACACACATTTTGTAGGAAAAAAAGCCATTTTGGGGGATGCCGAAATTCAGACACTCTCCTCACAAATTTCAGTGTCCTGGGCCAGCCTTACCATCTTCCCAGTGCTTGCATGCAGGTGCGTCATAGTAGCTCGGCTAGCTCAGTCCCTAGCATTTATGTGGGAGGTGGGAGCTCATGACAGCTAGAAGCGGGGCGGCTGGCACTTTTCCACACACAGGATGGTCTATCATGAGGGGTAAGGTAATGGCCATAGGGGAGACAAAGCGAGGATTGGGGGACGGGGGGAGACATCTCCTAATGGCTGGGCACAGCGGGCAGAGTGAGTGATGCGGCATCCCTCCCCCCTCAGTTTATTAAAAACTGAGACAGGGACCATTTCAACAGTGAGATTGAGTGAGTGCAATAGAGAAAATGAGGCAAGCAAGGCAGGGGGGGGGGCAAATTCTTTGTTTTAAGATAGCAAACTCTGAAGGGGAAGTGGGTTCCTTAACTAAGGCGGTTGGGGGAAGGGGGGAGACACCCAACCAGATATCCCTCCCCTTTCTATCCCCCCCGCCCTTATTTTGCTGCCTTTATTTTGGGCACCACACAGCACTGAATACTACAGTTTAAATAATTTAGCCCACTGGACATTTCAATGAGTCAATGCAAACCCGCTTGATCTGTTTTATCTTGTTTTATGAATTTTATGTAATTTGTGCTGTTTAGGTAGCTGACTAATAAAGTATAAAATCACCAACACAAACTGCAACTGGACAGTGATGGGATAGACAGCAGGAGATGTGGGTAAGCATTCCATGTGGACATTTTCTTACACAGCAAAGAGAGTGCATATTCAGAGCTGTCATTTGCAGGAAACTGCTGAGTTAGATATTTTAAAACTGCGAACACATCTTCTCTTAATCTTCTTTTCTCTAGGCTAAATATACACCATTCCACTACTCTTTTCTCATTTTACTTGCATTCTAGAATCTTGGTCATCTTTGTTGCTTTCCTCTGAATCCTTTCCAGTTTGTCCACATCCTTCTTGAAATGTAGAGCCCCAAACTGAACACAGACCTTCAAGAAAGATCTGACTAGTGTTGAGTGCCAATTACAGTTGTGGGTTTGTTGGCTATGCATTCTGATGGCAATTCTAAGTGCTCTTATTTGTATGTCTCATTGATTTCAGTGGAGCATATTCATGAATAATTTGCTTAGGACGGCAATCTAAAGTTATTATACAATGAATAGTCATGTGCAGTAATTGGACAACCCCTTCCCCCCTGCCATGCTTCAACACAGTAGGTGC
This sequence comes from Sphenodon punctatus, assembly GCA_003113815.1. Taxonomy (NCBI): domain Eukaryota; kingdom Metazoa; phylum Chordata; class Lepidosauria; order Sphenodontia; family Sphenodontidae; genus Sphenodon; species Sphenodon punctatus. The sequence continues at coordinate 433,066 of QEPC01011006.1, read as the reverse complement.
TTTTAGACAGACGGGCTGCTCCTGTGCTGGCTGTTCCAGCCCTTTTCACCCCTGGGTGGCTTGTCCATCTAAAGGCGGCCTGCAAGATGTTGAATCTGAGCAGGCTGTGCCTGCTCTGGGACAGCCATGCAGTTGGTGCTCCGGAACATCCCAGAGTAGTACCACCAGTGGAGCAGGCCAGCCAAATTCGGGGCACCGACCCGAAGTGGCGCAGCTGTCTATTGAATGCATGGACCCATGCTCTGCTCCCAGCTGACCATTGCTCTGGGCAACACCATAGCATTGCGGGCACTCTAGCCCATATCTCTATGGTATGGGGTTGGGGGCACCGCATGGATGGACTATGGGCTGCTGGGGAACCTGCCAGGTCCATCTGATCCCGAAACAGGCAGGCACAAGGGTACACCTCTGGAGCAGCTCTGAGGGCGGGCAGCCCTGCATGCATCTGAAATTACCCAGTAACTCTGTCCAGTGGAAAAAAAATTGAGGTTTGTGTGTGTGTTTCATTAAGAGTTACTAAAACATGAAATAAATAATTTCCCTTATGAAAAAAACATCTAGAATTTAATAGAGAATTCCCACCTATAAGTGTGTGTTTTAACCTGCCTATAGTGCCTTATAGTGGAGATACAATTCTTTCATACATGGGAAGGTTTAAAAAAAATATTGCAGAAGAAATGTTGCTTTCTATTGAATCCTATTGAACCAGGTTGTAATTACTTTCCTATAAGCAGTATTAGACAGTCCCACTGAAGTAAAAGGCCTGAGGGTAATTTCAGACGTGACAAGAACCCAGGGTAATTTCAGATGTTACGCAATCACGGTCAACCACAGACAATCCCCTGTGGTGGCGGATGGTTGCGTAACGTGTTTGCTCGCCACCAGATGTTCACCACAGTGAACCACCAGCGGTGAGCAAATTAACCATGCTTTCAAGGATGGTCTGGGCACCATCTCTGAAAGCATAGTTAAATGAACCACGGACCATAATCAGCGGCCGGTAACGTCTGTTACTGCCACCGATTCCAGGCCATGGTCCAGACCTCGGGACGGAATCAGGCGCAGCGGCTGAATTGACAACTGCGCCCACCTGTCTCCTGGAGGGCAGGTGGCTGGGGACCGTGGGGGGTGCAGGGCTGTGCGTCCGCACATTGTGCCGCTGAGCCCCCCCCCCCCAATTTCCTGCTGGAATCAGCCGGCTCCTCTGTTGACGGGCCTTTTTTATTCCAGCAGGGAATCAAAAGGTGATTCTGTGACGGGGCCAATAGGTGCCCCATCACGTTTGAAATTACCCACAGTCAACCACCCTGAATCACAGTGGATTCAAGGTGGTGGCTGTGATCCCATGCACATTTGTTTGAGCCCCACCAGATGTTCACCACAGTGAATCTCTGGTGGGGGTCAAAGCTAACCATGGTTCTGGGGATGGGGCCAGCCCTTCCCCAGAAACGTACTTAGCTTGACCACGATCCCTGATGGGCCAAAAGTAACATCTGTTACCTTGGCTCATCACAGATCATGGCCCCAATCGGCGCAGTATGGGATCGGGCACAGCGGACGCATTGGCTGCTGCACCCACCTGTCTTGCCAAGGGTGGGCGGCCTGAGGAGTATGGTGGGTGGGGCCATGCACGTTGCGCCACATGGCCCTGCCCTCTCCAAGATTCCCCAGTGTGATAGAAGCCGGCATGTCTAAAGGATGGCCAACTTCATCACTGACTGGGATCCGAGACAGATCCCAGTCCGCGGATCAGCGTGTTGGGCCTCTGGGCCCAGCATGTCTGAAATTACCCTGAGTTTCTACCCTTCTTCATGTTGATTTAAACAAGATTGCTTGTATGGTAAGGTGCTGCTCTACATGAATAAAGGTGGCAGCACTGAAATTCTTAATTTCTACATTCAGACATTTCTACACAAAGGGTATTTTCAGACGTTACGAGATCACAGTGAACCACGGTGAATACCCACCTGTGGTCAATGTGTCTCGAATGTCTGTTTGGCGGCCGCCAGATGTTCGCCACGGTCAATCGGCACATGGGGTCAATTTGAACCACGCTTCCTGGACTAGCGGGGGGAATGTCCCGGGAAGCGTGGTCAAAGAGATCCCCAGCGGGGACCAAAAAAAAGTAACGTCTGGCCGGGCGCCACAGCCCGGGATCCCCGGTGGGATTCCGGGCCATGGCGAATCCGGCCTGACTCGGCGGCCACATTGGCCTCGCCGCCCGCCCGTCTCCCTGGAGGGCGGGTGGCGGGAGCGTGGAGGGGGCGGGGCCGTGCAGCCGCACATTGCGCCGTGCGGCCCCGCCCCCTCCCAGATTCCCCGCCGGGATCCCCCTGGCACATCTGTTACGGTGTGACGGGGTGACCCCAGTGGGGAATGAATGGGGTGATTTCGGTACGGGGCCAATGGGCCCCGTAACGTCTGAAATCACCCGAAGACTACATTGGGGTTGAAGCTGAAATTGCCTATGAGTAATTGCAGGGTGGTTGTTAATCAAAGTTAATCTTAATCCAAACACATGAAGGCATAGTTAAAACTGAACAGCCTTAGCTCTCCCATAGTTAAACAAAAAAGATTACATATAAAAACCTAATCTGCCTTTAAATATCAGTATAATCTGATCAACGGACACAAAAAGCCTTAAATGTAATCATGTGGCTATTGCATGGTGTTGCTTATGTCTACCCAGTTCACATAGGAAGGACTAATCGGGCCAGATTCCCTGTCCTGTTACAACTGCCTTGGGCCTCTTCAGTCATACAAAGCAGGTATAATCTTGGTTTAACTTGCTGATTACGCATGGGTACTTAACATCACCACAGAGCAATGCAAAGCAGCTAATGGAGACTAATGCATCTGTCCCTATAAGTCTTTTCTATGAGGACTAAATTTGTGGGGAGGGGAAGGGATGAATATATTTGCAACCATTCTCATTAAATTCAGGTATCTGCTTCAGAAACTGCAATCATAGCATTGCTTCCTGGGATATCTATTATCTGGAAAAGAACATCAAAATATCATCTTGGGTGATATATTGCACTTTTCCAGATGAAGGGTACTGTACCTGCCCTTGTCTATAGCTCTCTATAGGTAAGCTAATGGAACTGGGGTATTAGTGCAGGAATCCTAGAGACTCCTTAAGCAATCACCATGCTTTTAAGCTGAAGGCTCCAAGGACACTTGGGATTTGAGGGAGAAAGGATTAAAGCAGCACTCTTCTCTGACAACTGTAATTCATCTGAAAGATTTTCTTTTTTAAAAAAATAATCAGAGCCCAAGATAGTCCAAAGGTGCTGAGGAAAACTTAAAGGCTCTGCTAGTGTTTCATCTTTACACACGGAACTCTGGTAAAGGCCTGATCCAAAGCCCACTGTAGTCAATAGACTCCCATTGATTTCAAGGGGCTTTGGATCATTCCCAGATGAATTAGAGACAAAGGCACATTAGCAGCCAGGTGAAAACAATATGATTCATTAAAGCCTGTTCTTGCAAACCCAGGGAATAACAGCCGCCTACAGAAGCTAATATTTCATCATACTCCCCCAAATCCAATTAGTGGCTGCAACCCCAAATTGTCCACAAATGTGTTCCTCTTCCATTACAATTCGTTTATGCTCCACTCCATACTTCAGCTGCTGACTCTTTCCCCCACCACTCTGCTCCAAATTACAGACTCCTTTCTGTGAAGTAATTTTGTTTGAATTGCTTGTGCACCCACCCATCCCATCTCAGTTTCAGACCAAGTATTTTTGTTTTCAAATTAGTTGCTATCTTAAACAGCTTACTGGCTTCAATCTGTTCCCCTCAGGAGCTTGTTTACCTCTCTGAGTCTGACTATCCCATTTTGTTTCTCTCCCCCACAAAGCTACAGAGGTCCACACAGACTAATCCTTCCTCACTATTCATAGTCCAAACTTCTGGGTCACTTGGGATTTTCCTTCAGATGACCTTTTCAGTTTCTAAACTCCAAGCTTTGTTGCCAGTGGCAGTGGAATAGCATACAATATTTATTTATTTATTTATTTATTTATTTAACCTGCCCTTTCCCAAAGACTCAGGACAACATCATAAAATATATGTATAAAATACAAAAATAAAACCATATTAAATATATATGAATATCTAAAATGCCGATACAATTACAGCCCAAATTCTTGCCCAACCTGTTAAATTCCTGGCCAAAAGATACTCTGGCTAGGGCCTTGACAAACCTCCAAGGGAATGGAATTCCAGAGATGCGGAGCAGCCACTGAGAATAACTCTCTCTGCCCCTTTTGACATATGGATGTGATGCGATGGTGGAGCCTGAAACAGGGTGCCTTTGACTGAACTTAGAGGTCATGATGGGACACAGGGCAGAAGGTGGTCATTATAGAGGCACTGGTCAAGGCCAGTCGGGAGATGTTAGGGCCGTTGCTGGCTGGGGTGGTCAATGCCTCCCTTAGGGAGGGCAGAGTGCCACGCTGCCTCAAGGCAGTGCGGCCTCTGCTAAAAAAAACCATCTTTGAAAGTTGACTCCTTGGCCAGCTATCAGCCTGTGTCTAACCTTCCCTTTTTAGGGAAGGCTATTGAATGGGTGGTGGCTCGGTAGCTACAGGAGCATCTGGACAGTGTCAGTTTTCTTGATCCCCCGCAGTCCAGTTTTTGTTGGGGGTTTGGCACTGAGACTGTGCTTGTGGCCTTGGTAGATGACCTCCTCCAGGAGTTGGATCAGAGTCGCTTGGCCCTGTTGATTCTGTTAGTTCTGTCGGCGGCATTTGATACTGTTGACCATGAGAGGTTGGTAACTAGGGATGAGCGAACACGGTTCGGAAGTTCGGTGTTTGGCCCGAACTGGGTCTGTTCGGATGACCGAACACGAACACGAACATACCGAACCAAACACTGAACGGCGAAATGGCTGAACACTTCGGTCAGTTCGGATCACGTTCAGTTGAGTTCGGGTGGCTAAAACGAACGTGGTCTACTGTCACTCTGGAAGGCGAAGCAGGGAGGGGGAACTGTCACTCTGTCAGGTATATATAATATTAGATTTTTAAAATGTCAATAAAAAAACTTTATATATAATTATAGATAATTAACAACATTATTTTTGTGGGAGAAATGGAGAAGGGAAGGAGAGGCCGATCTGCTGCCCATAGGGGAGGCGATGGGGCACGTGCCAGGGGTGGGCGGGGCCCTGCATGGGGAGCAGCAGCAGGCAGCAGCAGTAGCCAGAGGCAGAGTGCATCACCCCCTCCCAAAATCAGCAGGCCTGCTTTAGGGCACCAGGCTGCTCTGCAACACCTCCTGGCAGTGCCCTCCACTGACATGTAGGGCACTGGAAGGTCTTCAGGACTTGAGACTCAGGCTGCATCTGTCTCTGCTGTGGGTGGTGATGGAGCAGGTGCTGGGGCTGTTTCTACCGATGTTCCTCCAGGGTCACCAATGTCCCCCACAGTCGAGGCAATCCCCAGCAGTCTAGAGCTGGTGGATCCCACCCCAGCTGTTAAAGGCAGGGCCTGATCCCCGGGAAATGCCAGTACTAGGGAGAGGAGCAGCAGCAGCAACAACAGCAGCACTAGCAGCTACAGAGGGGGGCACAAGGAGAGTGCCAGCAGCATGTCGGGCACGGGCAGTCTACCCTCTGGGTCCCAGTACTCCCCTTCATGGGACATCACCGTGATCGCCGAGGACAGTGAGGAAGAGGCAGTCAGTGACACTAGTGCCGCAGAGGAGATCTACGTACATAAGGCGATGTCTGACCCTCCTCCCAGAACTGCATCACCAGTGTCACAAAGTTCTCCCTCTCCCAGCAGCACTGGCAGCAGTGTGTCCACCGGGGCAGGCAAGAAGGCAGCAGGAGGGGGGAAAAAATCCTCTGTCTGGGATCATTTTAAGCCAGTGCGGGCAGATGATCCCAGAGAGGTGCAGTGCACGCTGTGCAAAAAGGTGGTGAAGTACGGGCAGGTGCTTGCCAACCTTGGCACAACTGCAATGGCCAGGCACCTGAAGGCATGCCACAGTGCTGTGTTGCTGAGCGGGAAGGCAGGCGAAGTGGATGCCAGCGGGTTCCCGACTCCAGCGGCCAGTCGCCCGGCCCATTCAGCGGGCCAGCGTTCTGCAGCTACTGCTGCTGCCTCTACCAGCAGCAGGAGCATTATGGGGGCAGAAAAACTGCAGGAGCCTCCCCAGCAGCACCGCCAGTCCACCATGGAGGAGATGGGGTGGGGCGATGTGTCGAGGCCATCGGCAGGGCGCCGTGGCACAGGCTTCCAGGAAAAAGGCAAGCGCCTGGTTGCCGAGATGATTGCCCTGGATGGCCAGCCCTTCTCCATTGTGGAGGACAAGGGCTTCCAGCGTCTGCTTGCGTTCCTGGCTCCCAACTTTAAGCTTCCTTCCCGCTCCGCCCTGAGTCGGACTGTGGTCCCACAGTTATATAGGGCTTTGAAGGAGCGGGTGAGGGAGCAGCTTGCAGGGGCTGGGGGGGCAACGGTCCACTTCACCACGGACCTGTGGTCCTCCAGGAACGCCCAGCATGCCTACCTGGCAGTGACTGCACACTGGTGGCAGGACGCAAAGGCAGTGCTTGGCAGTGGCAGGAGGGGACCTGAAGCAGGGTATAGGTGGGCCCTGCTTCAGGCCCAAGTTATGGACAGCTCCCACACTGCAAGGAACCTAGAGGCAGCCATGGCCACCATGGTGAGGGAGTGGCTCACGCCAGGCATGGCCTTCACCAAGGGGTGTGTGGTCACAGACAACGCGGTCAATATCCTTAAGGCAGTCCCTGATGGGGGGTTCACAAACATCCCTTGAGCTGCATGCACTCTCCATCTCGTGGTGAAGGATGTTCTGGGCTTGGGGGAGAAGGGGATTGGGCCAGGCACCCTTAGCTCCTTGGTCAAATGGGGGAGGAAGCTGGCAGGCTTCTTCAACTGGAGCGTGAAGGGCAGCGAGCTCCTCCGGGAGTAGCAGGCCGAGCAAGGGTCCCCAGTGCACACCCTTATCCAGGATGTCTCCACCCGGTGGAACTCCACCTTCCTGATGCTTGAGCGGCTTCTTGAACAGAAAGCCGCCCTGCATCAGGTGGAACTGGAGACAGACATCGAGGCACCTCCAGGGTACAACAGGGAGGAATGGGAGATTATATCCCAAACTGTCTCTGTCCTGAGACCATTCCTGGGTGTCATGGAGACATTGAGCAGCTCCACCGTCAGCCTCAGTCAGGTGACCCCGCTGGTGCATAGTCTCCGCAGCAGCCTGGATGAGATTCTGGGGTGAGGGGGGCAGGATCATGGCCCTCAGGGCAGGAGAATGTGCACCGAGGCGATAGACCTAGCTCAGAAGTTTATTTATTTATTAAATTTTTACCCCGTCCCTCCTGAATCCAGCTCGCGGCGGCTTCCAACAATAAAATACAATTAAAACAATCCAAAAAACACTTAAAAAATTTCAAGTAAACATTTAAAAATAAAATAACATATAAAACAGGGCCAGGGATATCAATAGCTTGGGGTAGGGGAATAAAAAACCCACTACCCACCCCCCATCCCCAAAGGCCCGGGAGAACAGCCAGGTCTTGCATTTCTGCTGAAATACTAATAGGCTTGGGGCCTGGTGGGCCTCCTCTGGCAGGGAGTTCCAGAGATGCGGCCCGGCCACCGAGAATGCCCTCTCCATTGTGGCCCCCCACTTCATGCAGGGGACATCCAAGAAGGCACCCCCGGCAGACCGAAGGAGCCGCTCTGGGGCACGGAGGGGGAGGCGGTCCCTGAGGTATGAGGGACCGAGACCGTGCAGGGATTTGTAGATCAATACCAACACCTTGAACCTGGCTCGGTATGCTATCGGCAACCAGTGCAGAGCCCAGAGCACCGGTGTTATGTGCTCCCGGCGACCCGTCCCCGAAAGGAGATGGGCAGCCGCATTCTGCACTAGCTGCAGCCTCCGAACAAAACACAAGGGAAGCCCCACATAGAGCGCGTTGCAATAGTCCAGTCTCGAGGTGACAAAGGCATGGATGAGGGAAGTGAGGTCCAGGCTGGAGATGAATGGACGCAGCCTCCGCACCAGATATAACTGGCAAAAGGCTGCCTTTGCGACTGTCTCCACCTGCTGCTCTAGGCGGAGGTCTGCATCCTGCATCCTGAGCCTGAGGCTGCTACTCCAAGCCTCTCCACCCCTGGTGCCTGGAAGTCTGCTCCTCAGCTGACTCCCCCTCCCTGTCACGTTTTGCCTTTCAGTGACATGTTTTTGCCACCTGAACTCACCCGAACGCGATCCAAACTGACTGAACTGTTCGGTCATTTTGATGTTTGGATCTAGTTTGGTTCGGTCAGTTCAGGTTTGGGTTCGGTCGTCCAAACTGGCCGAGTTCAGGTCGAACTCCGAACTTCCAAACTGTGTTCGCTCATCCCTAGTCACTTTGGATAAGCTATGTAAACAAACCTGATTGACTGAAGTGTTTTACAAGACAATACATGCTTTTTATTGCAGGGATTTGGTTTTTTTTCTCCCATTGATTTCAATGGGAAAACTTCCCCTTTGATTTCATAGGGAAAAGAACCAAGAACTGATAAACCGATAATACCGAGAGAACTGAAGAACCGAGAACCAATAAAACCAAGAACTGAGAATTTGCCAAAAGTCCCACCCCTATTTGCTGTTTGAAGTTTTCATATCATAAAAGCTTTCTTTATCATTACTATTGTTTAGTATCACTTTAATATGTATTTCAGTAGAATTGAAATGCCACAGCCACACTAGACCCCTTGTTGACAAAAACTTATATGAGCCCTTTGAAATTATTTGCGAACACTTTACTATGGCTATAGCTTTGTTGAGCATTTCTTCAGGGTGGGTGGGGCCCAATGTGTTTTCCTGCCTTGAGTAAAATAATTCTAACGTCCACTACTCACCTCCACAGTACACACATTCAGATTGTAAATCAAGTCATATATCAAAATGCCATCTACCCAAATAATGTGTAAAACAAAACTAAATATTTTTCTCCTTTTGGTCTCCTAAACTCAGGACCCCTGCTCTCCTTTGTTCAATTTCTTTTTTTTTCCAGCTATTTTTCAACCTTTCTCAGTCCTCTAGTTCTCTATCTCTCCTGCTATGTCTGCTCTCCTGGATACTTGCCTGTGCTGCCTTCTCACCTTGTCACGAACGAACATAGGGGCACACACGTAGGATACTGGTCTACATGTAGGCTACAATTCTAGTAAATATGTAAAGCAAAAGATTCAACATGTATGTAATGTTACAAGTGGGGCCTGTAGAACTCAAATCAGGTACCGTGACACTGACAAAACTCCAGGAAATGCAAAGAGATAAAAGACTGTGGATTCATCCCCACAACTAGACAGACCTGTGGAGATGTAAATGGACCTTTCTGTTTGCCTGGGTTGCCTATGTGAGGAAACACACAGGCTCCAAGGTGGGAAAACCCAAGCAAAGGACTCAGAATTGGTATTTATTAAGCAAGGGCCATTAAGTCATCTTTACTACCTCTTGGAGAGAGCCATCTGGAGCAAGCTCATCTGCGTCCTGGATCCTGCCAGCTAGCAAGGCTGGAAGATATGCACTGAGACCAGGACTTTGCTTTCCAACAACTCTAAGAACCAGCACCCAGTCAACTACATCTGTGACTGAGAAGGAATCAGAACTAATGGACTTTCGTAGGGTAAGATGCTTATCTAGGAACTCAACCAGTATAGATTAGGAATGTGTTATATTAACCTTTAATTTCTAGTTACCACTCTGTATCAACTATCTTGCTTATGTAATCAATAAACTAACTTCTTATCTTTATGAAGAAGTGTCTGTGTCTAACATTGGGACACAAGTGAGCAACAAGAGTTTTCAAGCTCTTGGGACCCCAGAGAGAAAGAGTTTGTAAACGGGAAGGATCGGGCCCTTGGGTGACAAAGGGGTTGTCCCTGCTGCAGGCTTGAACCAACCAGAGAGAAAAAACTGATTCAAGTGGGCTGTGAGCGAGGGAAACTGAGTCACTCAAACCCGGTAAAGTGGGGGTGTGGACCTCCAACCCATGACACACCTCCTTTTGTTTGTTAGACAGCTGGCTACCTTTGTTCTTTTATAAAGAACACAGTTATGGGTTCTGTTTCTCATTGGTTGCTGAGAGCCCTGGGATGGCATTATTCAGAACTGCTGAGTAACTAATGGATGTTATTGTGCTTTGAGGGAGAGAAAATGAAAAAAACAAACAGAAGAAATAACACGGATGTGTTCATTTTATTTAGATGCACTTTGTCCCAACTGCAGGGCTGGCATTGACTCTGTTGGAAAACTGAACCAGGAAACTGCAGCATTTATAAGCAATAGATAAGAACTTCCCAGATTGTGGATATGGTAAGCTTCTTTTTGTGGATTTGAATCTCATAAACATTTATTTCTCTAGCAACTACTACATATCTGGGCACCATGTAAGACCACTTCAAAACCTGGGAACTGTCCAGTCCTCTTCAACCTTACTTTTGGCCTGAATTTTGAACCATATTTCTTGATAGACCTAGCTTCAGCCAGGAGCAGCCGGTGCAAGCAGGGAATGGGCCATGATGCAAGAAATGGACTTGCCCCCTCCCATCAGCATCCTCACCCCTGTCCTACCTTCTTCCCTCTTTTCTCCTCACCACCACCCCTCAGCATCCTTATTGCAGAAAACTGTCAACTTACATGATCAATCTGGTGAGTCCACTGCTCTCACTAGGGGGGTGCACCAGGCCTCCATGTCGTTCTCGTTTTTTCTTTTTGTTATTCAAAAATGTCATTTTCATTATCGTTATTAACATCAATGTCATTTTTGTTTTTGTTATTGATATCATTTTTGATATTGTTTTTGTTATCATTTTCGTTATTGGTATCAATATCATTATCGGTATCGGTTTTGTTATCGGTACTGCTTCAAACGAAGATTTTTTTAATTTTTGGTATCAGTATTGTTATTGATTCCCGTGCATAAGTAATATCTATCTTAATCTAAGGGAAACAGGGGAAGGGAAAAGGAAAAGTATCTATTATGTAATCAATTATCTCTATGATTAACCCAACTATTTGTATGAGTTTCCCTGTTTGTCTAATGTTGTTCTTCTTATTTGCAATGGCTTTGTCCACGCAACAAATAAATTATTATTATTATTATTATTATTATTCTAATCAATTATCTATATAACTATTCTAATCTATATGTCTATAATATATATCTATATTTAATCTATACTACCTAACTATATATAATGTACAGGGGGGGGGGGGGAAAAGAGCAGGGAAATAGAGGTGTGCACCAGGGGCCCATGTCATTTTTGTTTTTGTTTTTTGTTTGTGTTATTTAAATCTGTCATTTTTGTTTTCATAAATATCAAATTGTTGTTTTCATTTTTGCTTTAATTTTTGTTTTCCATTGATTTTAATGGAAAACACTTTTATGGCTGTAGATTTTTTGTTTTTCACTATATTTGGCTGAATCCTGGAGAGATTATATAACCAATAGAAGGCATTAAGTGTACCAAATTCTAAAAAGATTGGATATAGGAATCCAATTTTAGAAGCAATTTCATTGATTTATTTGTAGAAATCTTCCTATACATTCTTAGGTGTAACTTCTTTGCTTCATATTTAATGTAAATGAAACTTTAAAAGTTCATACCCCTTCTCATATTTATTATCTCTGCAAACTTTCAGAAGGATTGAATAAAGGGTCATGGTGGTATAAGCAATTCACTTATAAATGTATGTCTGACTAACATCTTTGTAGTCCAATTAGTGTACGTGAAATTTAGCAGGGCTATATATCACACTTTTACAATCATCTCTGCCAAATATCAGAAATATGTGATAAAGGGTCACAATTGTATAAGCCTTCACAGCATATGTAGAGAAGGAACCTATGCCAGGGATTCTCTTACGTGTCACTGTGGTATAAGATCGGTTTGTGAGGACAATTGGCCAGCAGAAATGTCAATCAAATATCCTAATTCGGTGCTGTGACCATCCCAACATCTCTCCCTCACTTGTTACTGGGAATTCAGAAACATCTGTTTAGGAAAGAGCCAATAGAGATTCTCTCATGTGCTCCATCACAATGCTGCAGGATGTGATTGTGCTGATAGTTCGCCAGTCTGGATGTGTAAACTATGGGCTCATTCACATGTGCAACAATTATATGGATTTAAAACAATTTGTTTCCCTCTAGTTCGCTGTTAACAATGTCAGTTGCATCCACATGAGTGCCATACCGTTGTTCCCAACAGCGAAATAACGCATTCAGACCTTCTTGGAGCGCACGCTTACCCGCCTGTTCAGTGCAGTTCAATTACAGAAAGTTACAGCAAGGCTGGGAAGCAGGCTGCAGCCAACTCCTCCCCCAATAAGTTCCTCTACCTCCCCTCCCTGGCTCTGGACCCCATCCCTCACCTGCCTCTGTCTCCTAGTAGTGCCCCAGCAGTGGCATTAGCAGCTGCAGGGACACCAGTGATTAGAGATAAGGCTGTTTGTTTACAAACAACTCCTCCCCATGTGATCACACACATGGGGAGGCTTTGTTTGTAAACAAACAGCCTTATCTCCGATCGCTCGGTGTCCCCAGCTGTGCTGCTGCTGCATCCCGTAGGGGCAGGAGTAAAACAGCGTACTTGAAAGCAAAGTTGCCTTCACATGCAAGACAAGGGGTACTTTCAGACGTTACGGGCGGCCAGTTCACCACAGCGAACCACCAGGGGGGGCGAACAGCGCAACCACGCCCGGGGGTTGGAAAACGACCCAAACAGACGTGCCGGGAACGGGACCACGGGCCGGAACCGGGCCGCACCATCGTGGCCCGTGGCAGCACAACAGACGTGCAGCCGAACCCCCGCCGGGCGCTAAACCCCCACAAGGCACCGGGCAGGGGCGGGACACAGACATGGCCGCCTGAGGGCAAACGAAGCCACAAGGCACACAAGGGAACGCCCACACAAGGGAAACGGGAAGGGAGGGGGGAAGAGCGAGAACAGGCTGACAGCCGGCTCACACAGCGGTCCCGCAGCGGGGCACAATGCACGGCCACACGCCCGGGCACACACACACACACACACACACACACACCAGGGAAAGGCCGGGAAGGGGGGAAGGGGCGCCCGGAACACCCCACCCGGAACACCGGCAGGGAGGGGGGGGCACCACCACGGGGCAAGGCACAGACAGCAGCAACCCCCACCCCCACGCCACCCCAGTCCAGTCCAGTCCAAGGAGGTGCCCCCACAGGAACAGAGGCAGTCTCGGAGGGGGGGGCGGACCCCCGGAGCAAGGCACGTTGGGGGCCCCCAAAGCACAGCGAGGCCGGCGGAGGGGCGCCAGGAGGAGGAGGAAGGGGGCCCCACAGTCAAAGGCTGGCACAGGCAGGGCAGCCGGGTCCAGCGGTGCTCCTCCGCAGCACCAGCGACGCTCAGGCAGCACCCACGGAGTCACGGGGATGGAGGGGGCCCAGGACCACGGCCAGGGGCAGCAGCAAGCAGCGAGGCGGGCGGGAGCTCACCGAGGTGGGGTCCGCAGGTCGGGAGCGGCCAGCGGGGACCAGGCCCCCCCCCCGGGCCGGGGCGGGAGCCCACACGGGGGCACCACGCCGGGGGGGGCAGGCCAGCGACGCGGGGCTCACGGGCCGCTGCCGGGGGCCCCGCTGGCCCCAGGGCCCGGGTGGCCCGCCCGGTGGACCAGGTGGGGCCAGTGCAGCATGCCCCGGCGGTACCCCTGCAAGGACATGTAGTGGGCGATCAGGTAGTAGGCCTCGAAGGGATCGGGCATGGTGAGGGCCAGCTGCACATCCACACGCGCCCACACCGCCAACAGGGATGACATCTCCACCGCGGAGGGCTCCGGCACACAGCAGGCAGCAGAAGGGGGCCACGGAAGATGCCCCAGCTCCAGAAGCCGCTGGAACGCCGCCCCACGGGTGCGCTGGTACCCACGGGCCCCGTGAACACAGGAGAAGTAGGTCACGGCCAAGGCAGGGCCACCCTCGGCCAGGCACTCCGAGTAGGCGCCCAGACCACACACCACCAGCGCTGACACGGTCTCCGAGGCGCTCCAGGGCACATGGGCGCACAGCACCTCCGGGATGCGCCCCTCGGGGAAACGAGCCAGCCCCAGGGCCTCCGCATGCAGCCGGCAATCACGGGCGCTCACCACATGGCCAAAGTAACGGAGCCCGGAGCTCAGGCTCTCGTAGGCACCTGCACGGCTCCCCGGCCCGGCCAGGAGCAGCTGCACGGCAGGGGTGTGCCACAGGTCGCACAGAGACATGGTCTCGCGGAAGGCCCAGATATGGGGGGCCCCTTGGGGGCCGGACAGCGGGAGCCCCATGGATGGGCAGCCAGCCATGGTCCAGCACAACAGGGAATGGGACACGGAGCCCGGAGGGCACACAGACTGCCCAGGGCCGGGAGAGGCTCGGCCCGGCCCCCGGGACAGGGAACACGGGCCCGCACCGCAACATTGTAGCACAACAGAGCGAGGCGTGGGGTGCGGGCCCGGCACAGCTGCAGAGAACAACAGCGAGCTCTCTGTCTGCCTAATCGCACCTTCAAGGCCATCCCGCTACAAACAGCGAGGGGAGGGGGCCCGGGGTGCTGGGGGCGGGAGCAGCCGGAATGCACCGGCACAGGGCGCGCGCAGGGCCGCGAGGCCGACCCCCGGGCGGGGCCACCAGCACCGGGCCGGCATAAGCGCTCCCAGCCCCCACCGGGGCCCCAGCACCATGGAGCGCGATAGGGCAGGTGGGAACTGGATGTTCCTCGCGCTCGCGGCTGAGTGGCACCGTGACCACACTGAGCAGCTGTGCCTCCTGACCGAGAGGGTGCACCTGGCCGTCCGCCTGCGCTATGTCCTGGCCCTGCGGGCTGGCGTGCGCCTCCGGGGCCAGCAGGCCCGCAGGAGAGTCCGTGGCCGGCTCAGGGCTCGGCGCCGGGCCTGGGGGGCGTGGCTGGCCGCCTGCCGGAGCCTCACCCGGCCCGCTGCGCTCCGAGGGGCCGCGAGGCGGTTCCGCTGGGCAACGCAGACCCTCCGCCGGGCAGCGCTGCTGGCTATGCCCATAGCGCGGAGCCTATGGGTCACGGAGCGGCCCCAGGCCTGGTGGGAGCGGGCCCAGGCCCACTGGGGGGAGGCCGAGTGGGGGTCCCACTTCCGGATGGGCAAGGCCACCCTGCTGCGCCTAGCGGAGCTCCTCACGCCCTGGCTGGAGCGGCAGCACACCTCCATGCGGGAGCCCATCCCCATGGTCCAGCGGGTGGCCATAGGGGTCTGGGCCCTCGCAACGCCCGACTCCTGCCGCTCCGTGTCCCAGCACTTCGGGGTGGGGCTCAGCACGGTCGCCTGCATCGTGCGGGATGTGTGCGAGGCTGTGGAGGGCGTGCTCCTCGACAGGACCATCCAGCTCCTGGACCAGGGCGCTGTGATGGCTGGCTTCGCGGCCGGGGGCTTCCCGAACTGCATCGGAGCCGTGGACGGCACACACATCGAGATCCTGCGCCCGGCCGCGGGGGAGGCCCTGGAGTATGTGAACCGGCACGGATACTACTCCCTGCACCTGCAGGGGGTGGTGGACCACCGGGCCCGCTTCATAGACATCTACACGGGCAACTCCGGCCGGAGTCACGACGCCAGGATCATGACCATCTCCCCCTTCTATGCCCGCATGTACCGGGGGGACTTCGCGGACATGGGCATGAGGTGGATCGAGGGTGTTCCCATGCCCCCCTGCATCCTGGGGGACCCCGCCTACCCCCTGACCCGCTGGCTGATGAAGGTCTACCCTGTCCCGAGCACCCCTGCGGAGCAGGTATACAATACCCGCCTGTGTGCGAGCCGGACCGTCGTGGAGCGTGCCTTCGGGGCCCTGAAGCAGCGCTGGAGGAGTCTAGCTGGCCGCCTGGACTTCACCGTCCCCACCTCCGCCCTGGTGATCGGTGCCTGCTGCGTTCTGCACAATGTGTGCGAGACCGAGGGGGCGGCCCTGGAGTACCCCGAGCCCCACCGGCCCCCCGGTCCTGTTCCCCTGTACGTGAACGCAGGGAACCCCCGGGAGTACCGGTATGCCAAAAGGATCCGGAACGCCCTTGCAACCCACATCGCCCGGGGGGGCCCGCTGTGAGGGCCTTCCCGCCCCTGGGGGCCCCACCCCCCGTTCCGTGCCCATGCCCCTGTACACGCGGTCCCACAGCCCTGTCCCCCCCACAAACGGGCCGGGGACAACTGTCTCTTTACAACACTTTATTGCCCACACAGTGCACACAATCACCCTGTGCCCCCTCCCCACCCCCGTCCCCGTGACCCCGTCCACCACCCGCCCTCATGTGGCCCTCCCCCTCCCCCCCCTTCCCACCATCCCCCCGCGTTTCCTGGGCCGACCCCTCGTGCGGCCGCTTGGGCCCACCGAGCTCTGGGAGCTCCCCTCCCCCCCACTGTCCGTGTCCCCTGCCGTGTCCTGGGCCGGTCCCGGCCCCGGCAGGGGGCCGGGCGGCGGATGGGCAGCTGTGCCCGGTGCCCCGGTCGCGCCCCGGGGGGGCTGGACCCTCCGGAGGCCCGGGGGCACTGGGAGGCGCATGCGAGGGCCCTGGGGCCGGGGGGGTGCCAGGGGCGGCAGGGCTGGGCCCGGGGGCGCCGAGGGGCCCGGCATGGGGACCTGGGCGGGCAGGGCGCCCGGAGGTGCGCCGGCCATCACGTAGGCACACATGGTGCCCGCATGCAGGAGCAGGGAGGTCCCAATGTCGTGGGACCTGTCCATCTTGGCACTGTGCTCCCGCACCATGCCCTGTATGTCCTGCCGGAGGCCCCTGAGCAGCCCCTGCTGCCGCTGGTGCTCCCGGCGCTCCCGCCTCCGCTCCAGGCGCACCTCCGCCTCCAGCCGGCGGTCTGTCTCCAGGGCCTTCTCCATGGACCGCTCTATGGCCGCCTCCATGCGGTCCACGGAGGCGATCATGCGCTCCCCCTGTTCCTCCGCCCTGCGGACGATGTCCTCCGCTTGCTCCTCCCTGCGCCTGCGGACCCGCGCCCGGTACTCCCGCATCCGCTGGGCTGGGGCCGCGGCCGGCGGAGGCGCCGCGCGCGGGGGCTGCCCTGTGGAAATGGGCGGGTGGGTCAGTGCAGGGCCCTGTCCCCTAGCGGGGTCGGGTCCCGGGGCCCCCTGCCCCCCCTCCCCCACTGAGGCCAGAGGCCCCCCTGGGCTGGCGCCCGGGGGGCCCTCCCGCAATCCCAGCCCTCCCGCCTTACCTGGGTCCGGCACCTGCTCTCCTGTGCCCTCCGCGGGGGCCTGCACCGTCTCGCTGGCCCGGTCCTGGGGCTCCCCATGTCCTGCGGGCGGGAGAGGGGGGAGCGGGTGAAGGGGGCTGGTTGTGGCCCCTGCAGCAGGGCCCCCACCCCCGCCCCTGCCACCGGCCCCCTGGTCGTGCCCCCCCCTGCCCTGGGGGCCCGCTTACCCTCTATGTCCGTCTCCGAGCCTTCGGAGGCCGGCGCCTCACCCTGGGAGTGCTCCCCCTGGGACCACTGGCTGAGGGTGGTGAAGGTGCCGACCTCCGACTCCGCCTGGCCGGCCCGGCGTTGGGATGTCTCCGGGCTGCTGCTGGGGGGGGGCCTTGGGGCTTCTGCGGGTCCCGGGTGGTCCTCCTGGGGGTGGGGGTCCCCTGAGCTCGTGTCTACCGGGCGGGCGGCGAGGGGAGGGGGTACCTCGGCCCGCTCCCTGCCCTGGACCACAGCGCTGCCCACCAGGCGTGGGGCAACTATGGAGCCCTTCATGTGAAGGATGCGGTCCAGGGCATCGTAGTAGGGGGCGGTGCGGGCCCCGTGGCCGGAGCGGCTGTTATTGTCCTTGAGGGCCTTGTACCCCCTCTTGAGCTCCTTGGCCTTCGAGCGACACTGGTTGACAGTGCGCTCGTGCCCCGCCGCCTCCATGTCGCGCACGATGTCCCGGTAGACATGCTCGTTGCGCTGGTTTATTGCGAGCTCCACCTGGTACTCGAGGGTCCCCCAGATCCGTATGAAGTCCCGGGTCTCCTGGAGGCCCCACTGTCCCCCTCTGTGATAGGCCTTCCTCCGGCTGGGCCCCTGCTGTTCCTCCTCCCGGTGCAGCTCCTGCTGCACCTGCCTGTGCTCCTCCTCCACCTCCTCCTGGGGGTGCGCCTCCAGGGGCCGGGGGCCGGGCTCCTCCTGGGGCTCGTCCGCCCGGGCCGACTTTCGTGTCTGGGGGGGGGAAGGGGGGTGGTTGGTTGCTGGGTGAGGGTGTGGGCCCTCTCGGGGGCCCCCTGCCCCCCTGCCCTCCGCCCGGGGTCCCCCTGCCCCCCTGCCTTCCGCCCGGGGTCCCCCCGGCCCCCTCCACAGGGGGTTCCCCTGTGCCCCCTGTTCCCCTCCCAGTGGGTGCCCTTACCCGTTTCCTGGGTGCCTCCTGTGGGCCTGTTCCGGCCGCTGTCCCCGGGGCGGCGCGACCCGGCTGCAGCTGTGGTTGGTGTTCCCGGGGCGCCTCCCTGGTCGGGTGCTCCCGTGTGCCCCCTTCCTGCACCTGTGCCCCCTCCGCCTGCATCGCTGGGCCTGGCTGCACGTCCTCCGCCTCCTGTGCCGCCGCTGTCGCTGTTCGTGCCTCCGGTCTCTTCCGCTTCCCTCCTCGCTCCATCCCGCCACGCTTGCTTGCTGCTGCTCTCGCTTTAAATCTCCCTCCGGTGTTTGTGTTGGTGCTGGTTGCCTGGCAGCGACGCTGCGTGCCTCGTCCCCGGCCGGGGCTCCATTTTTTTGGTTCCGCTGGGGGATTGGCGTCCAGACGTTACTTTTGCTTGGTTCCCTGTGGGGGTTGGTTTGACCACGCTTCCCGGGACCTTCCCCCGGCTAGCCCGGAAGTGTGGTTGAACCTGACCCCATGTGGGTATTGAGCGTGATGAACATCTGGCACACGCCGTTCAGACGTTCAGAGCCCTTTGGCCCCGCGGGGGGGTTGAGCGTGGTTCAGTGTGGTTCAGCGTGATCTCGTAACGTCTGAAATCACCCAAGTTCGCACCAGTTAATACCGAATACAATGTCACTTTCACACTGCTATAAAGAGCAGATTTATTTCAATTGGACAGCATAAAGGTAGGTTTAACTAGCTTTGAACTGCGGATTACTTAGGTGCGATATTGATGACAATATTTCAAATTAAGGACTTCAGACATGCAAGATACATTTGAATTTTGTAAAATTTGGACACAAACTGAATGTCTGAATGCCACCTATGTCTCCTGATTGCTAGGATGCTACCCCCAAAATCCCAGTCATGTCCCTTCTATGTCCACCTGAGGGCCACTCCCTATGCCCACCTCGAAGCCACTACTGATTGGTCCTGTAAAGCTAGAAGCATGCAGTAATTGGCCAGTTAATGTGTCTGTCAGTCTTTTGGGTTGCCCCACATCCTCCCTCCTACAGCCTCTCTCCCCCTGCCATGCCAGGTGCCTGCCTCTTACTGGCACTGCATGTGCTGCTAGTTATCTGAATAATGGTCTTCAAGGGGACAATTTCAATTGCTTAAAAAATTGGTTCCCTTTGCATTCTACACCAGTTGCAATCTCCTGGATTGTCACCAAAGTTAGCCCCACATGAGTGCATTGCAGTAGTCTGATCTTGAGGTGATGCATGCATGGATGACAGTGGCAAGATCGGAGCCTGAGATATAAAACTGAAGGCGATGGACCAGATGTAGTTTACAAAACACACTCTTCACAACAGCCACCACCTGAGCATCCAGGTGGAGCTGTGGATTGAGGAGCACACCCAGACTCTGAACCTGGGACACCAAGGAGGGATGCACCCCATCAATGATGGGGGTCTCCACCCTCTCATCCCTTCCCAACAACATCACTTCACCTCTGTCTTATCAGGATTCAGCTTGCCCTCATCAGAATTCAGCTTGCCCTCATCCAACCCTCCCCACTGCAGTCAGACACTGAGTAAACACAGAGACTGCAGAGACTGGATCAGATGAAAATGAAAAGTACGGTTGAGTATCATCAGCATACTGATGTCTGGTAACACCCAGAGGGTACTTAATTCTGATCCTGGTGGCATCCCACTTGTTAACTCTGTCCCCAAGTTCTTCCCTCTCCAAAGCAGTGCTCTTTGTTTCTGTCACCACCTCTTTTTAAATTAATTTAATGTCTGTCTTAGTTACTGACTTGCCATGTGATGTAGGGTGTGATCCTCTAAGTAGATAGCACACCTGCTTTCAGTTAGTGCAGGCATGAGTCCCATTGAAGTGAATGGGACTCTTTCTTATGCTAAGTGTGAGTGTGTGCACAATCCCACTGGATGGCCATGCTGATGGAAAGAAGCCCCTTTCTAAGCAGGATACTCTTCTTATTTTCATCCTTCTCTCTAAATCCAGTGTTGTTCTCAAGGAAAAATAACAACAACCCAGAATTAGTATTAGGCAAATGGCAGGCGGCTGGGAGGATGGAATTCCACTTTGCAATTCCAGTTCAGTAAATTTGACGCTCTAATGATTTGATCACTTTCAGCCTTTGTAAACCAAGCTGCAACATTCAATTTGCAAATCCCCTTGAGGGGAAAGAAAAACCTATTCGGTTCACATGACTCTAGTTGTAGTTTAGCATTGCTTGAGTCAAAGGTCAGCAACAGCCATTTTCACACTCCCAGGGGCACAGAAAAAACTGGTAACTCTAGGCAAATACAGGGCTGGAAACTGGTTAGTGTCTTATTTCAGGATGTATCATCATTCCTCTCTCACCCCTCTGGGAACCACTGTTGCATTACACGCTGGAAGAAGCAGTCAGCTGTCTAAAAATGATTTCTCCGCCCGAAGGAGATCACTCTGGGAGACTCGAGGGCAGAAAGAGGATTTAACCAGTATAGGAGAAGGTCTAGGGTTGCTTAGGGAAGAGGCTAGGAATCCATTTTGTTTATTCAGGCTCAGAAAGGGAACAAAATGCTTACTAGTTCAAGCTCCTTCTAGGCCGGTATTGTTTGTGAATAATATGTTGCAGAGGTACTGGTATGGTGAGGCAGGGTGATTCAATGGTTAAGTGAAACCCAGGTTCAATTCTCAGCTTTGCCACAGACTTCCTGTATGACTTTTTGGGCAAGTCCCTTAGTTGTTCTGTGCCTTTGTTCCTCATCTGTAAAATGAGGTTAAGGAATTGTTCACTCAAGTCTTTTAATCTGTCGTTCATGGAGCTTTTGCATAATGCTCTACTTGCTGTGGAGTAATTTGCCAGTTATCCATGGATAAACCTCCCTGGTTTGAATCCAGGCAAATCTCTGATTGACAGTGGAGATACAGCTATTCTGGAACTCTGAAGTCATGTGACACTCTGAGATAAGACAGATGATTCCAAGGTAAATAACCATGAAGTAAACCATCCAAGGGTAGCCCGCTTCTTAAAAAATAGCCTAAGATAAAAGTAGCAAGCTCTGTTGCTGAAAAGGAAGAAGTGTCTGTCATTGTCCAACATTGGCACCACTGGACAAGGTAATGGTTCCAGTTGGAGATTCATCCTTTCCTTTCTAGCTGGAAAGATAATTACCATTGTACTGAGCTTTGTGAGAAGAGGTGTGCTGGTTAACAAAGGAAAAATGAGAGACCTCTTTGAAGAGATAAGGGGAAGTCTTTTTGTGAAATGATTTTGTTTTGTTTGTTCATTGTAAATAGCTGTAGTGTACAATGGCTGCATGCACATTTATACTGTTGTATTTTTTTACAAAAGTGCTACTCCAAATAAAATAACCCAGTGTTGGGTTCTGGAACATAGTCACATATCTCTCAGAACTTGGTTATTTAAAATGTCTTTTTCATAATGGAAAAATGGAATCAGACCTTACTTTTGAACTGCTCCCCAGACAAGATTAGTTGCTGTTTAACACAACTCTATTCCTATCACAAGCTGGCAAAAATGCCTCCATCACATTATTTTTCTTTTTTCTGCTCAGCTCAGGCTAATCTAATCTATTTATCTAGAATTCAGATTCTAAGGACCTGGCTTTTTAGGTTGAAACTTTGAATACCAAAGATGCTCAAAGAAAAATAAACTAGTGTATCCTTCGGACCTAAAAGTAACTAGAAATCTGAGGGACCACTGGCTTAGAATACCAACGGGGGGGTGGGGAGGGGGAGGGAAGCAGCAAAATCTAAAATAGCATTTTATGTGCACACAGCTAATAAGTTCATCATCGTATTAAATGAGGAAGAAAAACCTTCTCTACTGTGACATATTTCAGAATTACAGTATTAGGCACTTTACTGGAAGTCTGTTTAGGAAGCAACAGACTTTGACCACTGACAAGTGCTAGGACTGGATTAGATCGTTAGCTGGCAATCTCTGACACAAGAGTTTCATGTTTCTATTCAATGCTTTAAGGAGCTGCAGGTAATTGGATTTTTTGTTTCTGAATGATTCAGCTCAGATTAAAGACAATAAAATGCTCTACCATGACTTCAGTGAGGGCTGGATCAAATCTTTATTGTAGCTCTCATATTTGGCCACAGAGCAGCATTGCAAATTTTCTTTCATATGGTATGCCAATCCTAGATTATGCATTTATTGCTTGCACTGAAACTTTTCATGACATGAGAAAAATTCAGAAAATTGTGGTGGTGGCTTTAGCAACACTATGAAAATGCTTTTTTAAAAATTCAGTTTTACTGATTCCTGCTATAAACCAAGTGCTAAAAGCAGATGATGGAACTTATCCATGTTATATATGAATTATAGATATTTCTAAATCTCCTGTTTTTAATACACACTTCAGTAGAGAAAATCCACTTTATCAGATTCATTACACTTTTGCTTTTTCAGAAATATGAAGCAGATATTGTCTTCATCAAATTAAAATATAATCTAAACCCTTGCCTGCAAGGATTAAGAGTTCTTCTTTTTTTAAAAATGCCCTGGATTTCCCAAGTATAATCTATTCTGAACCTTGGCCAGTACTTCCTTAGCAAGTATTTTTCAATGATATATTGACATAATCATTTATAGACATGTTACTGTCACTAGAGTTGAGAGCAGGATTTTATAGTGCCGGGAGCAAAATCTGATTTTCAGTGACCCTTCTCAGACCATAACTAGAATTTGAGACTTTTCTTTTGGTGGGGCAGCGGGTAGGGACAATAAAAGACAAATGTATCTTCAGTACAGCAATACATATGTACAGTAATATTGTTTATTAAACCAATATATGTTAAAGCTACAAAAACTCATTTTGCCAATTACATCTGGTGCGGCGGCTTCGGCCATTTGTCTCAGACTCCGGCCTGGCCACGATCATCCATGCTTTTATCACCTCAAGATGAGACTATTGTAACACACTATGCGTAGGGATACCCATGGTGACGGTTCGGAGGAAGCAGCTGGTGCAGAATGCGGCGACCTGCCTCCAACAGGGACAGGTCACCCTGAGGACATTGCACCAGTACTCCAAGCTCTGCACTGACTGCCAATAGTCTTCAGACCTGATTCAAGGTGTTGGTGCTTACCTATAAAGCCCTATATGTCCTGGGCCCCACCTATTTGCAGGACCGCCTCACCCCCAGGCTTCTGGGTAGACCCCTATGGTCTGCCAGGAGCATTTTTCTTGAAATCCCCTGGGTGGTTCGGGGGACAACTATGGAGAGGGCATTCTCGGTGGCCGCACCTAGGCTGTGGAACTCCCTTCCAGTGGAGGCCCGGGTGGCCCTGGATCTCCCCTCCTTCCGCTGACAATGTAAGACCTGCCTGTTCCACCAGACTTTCGGTGAGGGAAATGGGTAGGGTGGGGGGTTTGAGGGTTGGGGGGGTGTTCTTTTGTTTATTCTTTAACATCCCTCATGGTAAACTCATGGTATTGTTTTATGTTTTTTTATATATATATATATGTATTTATTATATTTATATTGTATTTTTATCTTTTGTACTTGTTAGCTGCCTCGAGCTGCTTTGGAAGAAGGGGCAGGGTAAAAATTTTCTAAATAAATAATAACTCTTCTTTAACATCTACTTTCTCATCTACACAGAAATGGTAAATAATAATGATGAAGCTTTCAGTAGGGATGGGCGAACAGAACCGAGTTTTGAAATTCAGTTCGGTTTGAAAATCGAGTTCGGTTCAGAATAGTTCAGTTGACCGAACCGAACTTTGAGTTCAGTCCAAACTCCGAACTTCTGAACAGAGTTTGGAAATTCAAACCCCATTGACTAAATGGAATATTATCTTATAGGGATGGGTGAACAGAACTGAGTTTGGAAATTTGGTTCGGTTCGAAAATTGAGTTCAGTTAGGAAGTTCGGTTCAGTCGAACAAACTGATCGAGATCGATCCGAACTCCGAACTTCCAAACCGCATTCACCCATCCCTAGCTTTCAGTGTTCAAAGTGCTTTTCACTCCTTTCCTAGTTCATTCTTACAGCAACCCTATGAGGAAGGTCATTATAATTCCCATTTTACAGATGGGGATGTGAGGCTAAGAGATAGTGACTTGCCCAAATGTGAACCCAGTGAGTTCATGTCTAAAATGAGATTTGAATCGTAGTCTCCCAGGTCCAAGTCCAACCACTTATTCATTAATATAAATTGCTGCATCACACCTTTTGCACCAGCAACTCTCCTCTGTTGCTACTGACAAAGCCGTGAATGATTTCATTTTCCCTTTTAATTGTTCTTGCAAGCTACTTGCCAGGTAATCAATGCTTTTGGCAATACTAATCCTCAACAGCCTTTTGGTATTTTGGCGCAGGTGTAAGACCTGGCTGTTCGCCCAGGCCTTTGGGGAGGGTGGGAGGATGTAGGGGTTTTATCTCCCCCACCCTATTAATTGTTTTATGTATCCCGGGCCCTGTTCTCAATATTTAATATTTAATTAAGTGATGGTATTTTATATGTTTTTAAAAAAATTATATTGTTGTGGTTTTATGATTGGAAGTCGCCCTGAGCTGTGTTCAGGAGGGGCGGGGTATAAATGGAATAAATAAATAAATACATACTGACATTAGCTATTAGTCATTTCTTTTCAGGACAACAAATTTCTACTACAGTTAACATGCTCTTTTAAAGAAATGGATCTTCTGTCTATGATTGCAAGGACTGAGCCATTTTTTTCAGCCAATATGAAACTTGCCTTTCCAACAGCATCACTGGTTATATTGTTAGTAACACTGATTGCTCTAATTTAAGAGACTTGTTAAGTTCATCCAATTTAGAAACTCATAACTCATCCATAAATTTCTCCTACTTCTCATGATTCTTGGTGTCATATAAGTTATAATCTTTTGCAACAAAAATGTTTTGTTTACATTTCAAACTTGTGGGAACATTCTGCAAATACAGTAGTTTCCATTTGAAAGTGTTGGTTTTTTTGTCAGCTTTTCTCTTTCCCTTTTGAAAATGACATAGTTATGAGTATAAAGAATGTGGGATTTCTATGTTGGTCCCAAATGTAAGCGATGGAGACAAAGTAGTAAAGATGGTATCTTTTATTGGACCATCTTCTCTTGGTGAGACTATACAAGGGTCCTTCCTTGAGCATCTGCAAAGTCAGGCCTACACACTGAGCATTGCATGCTAGATAATATATGATGATAGCAATCACTGGTAGGGAACTGATAGAAGTAAAAGGTGGTTAGGAAAAAACTTGCTAGGGAAAAAGGTCATTATAGCAATTCAACTAATTTTTAAAAGCAACTATTGGTGTGAAAAGAAGGCTGTCTGTTAATTCCATATTCCAATAGTGGCATAATCTTTCTTAAATGCATTGTTTTTTTATATCCAATAGAGATATTAATTTTAGTTCCTGGTCCATCTTTTCAAGGTGTTTTATGGACATTGGACACTCTTTCAGGACAAGGATTGGGAAATGGAGTAGTCATGCTGGGAGCAGTGAATACTGCTGGGTGATTCAGTATCAGGATTCAGAGGAGGAGAGCAACAAAGATAATAAAGGGACTGTGTAATGGAGTTAGCAAAACCATTGTAGACAAAACAAGGGTTGGTGGGTTGCTTTGGGCTCAAGTGGTCACACTCTGCCACACTTAGGAATTTTGTACCCAAGCCAAGCCCTGCCACAAGCCCCATCCACAAGCCAAGTCCCACCCCCATGCATGTTCATGGGTGGGGGAGCCCCATGTAAACGATGCAGCACACACATCTGCAGTGAATGGGGGTGCATCCATGTGCCCTCCTAATGCATCCCCACTCACCCCCCACTCATCCTCATGTACAGAGCAACCAGGAAAAATGGCAGTTGCTCCATGAGTACGGATGAGTGGGGGGTGAGTGGGGATGCGTGTGAAAACGTGTGCACACCCCGCGCATCCACGGACTCCCCACCCGGTGGAGCCATGTAAAAAGGACCTGTGAGGAGCCACTCAAAGAAGAACAGAAGGTTGCTGCCTTGTAAATAAGGTTCTTTGAGATGGCTTTGAACGGTCTCACAAACATCACCCTTCCAGCCCTACATGGAATTTTTTTCTTATATTTCTAGAAAGGGTTGGAAAGAACAGTCATTCTGAGGGGGAAAGTGTTTTTTATACTAGAGGAGCCCGAGACCATCACAGGGTAAGTATGCACAACCCAGTTATGAGGATATTAGGCACCATCTCAAAGAACCTTCTTTACAAGGCAAAAACCTTCTGATCACTCACATGGGGAGGAGTTGTTTGCAAACAAACAGCTTTATCTCCCAGCCCATTGGTGTCCCCTGTTGCTGTTGCTGCTGCTGCTGCTAACAGGCAGCGAGAAGGCAGAGGCAGGTGAGGGATGGGGACCCAGGCAGCAGGGTTCAGCTGTGGGCAGCAGCCTGTGGGCAGCAGCCTCCAGCCATGCAGGGGGGGGGGGAGGAAATGGAGTGGGTGGTGCTGGCAATTTCCACCACCACCACCCTGAAAATGCTGCCCAAGGCTCGGGCCTAGGGGGCCTGCCCCTAAGTCCAGGTCACTGTGACCAAGCTGTCAAGGGAAGCTCAAAAGGGAGGCAAACTGAGTATCAAGAGAGAAGGGAAAGGAAAGGGGGGAGGAATGCTTTTTGAAAGCCTCTGAGGGGGAGGGAAGGACAGGGTTGGGCATGCCCTTCCAAGCTGTATTCAGACAGGGTGAAGGAGTACTTGTGAATGTGTGATGAAGGTTTCCCACCCTGTGACCTCAGAGTTTGGGGAAGGTCCATAAATCATAATTGGAGGGCTGAGCATGTGGTGGGAAACCCCAAAGGTCTAGCTCCATTAAAAAGTATGTATAAGTACGGGCAGGCTGCCCTGCAGCTTATACCCATGCAGCTCCCAGAGAATTTCATTCTTCCACAATGCATCATAGGCCCTTTCAAGATCAAAACCCACAGCTATCAGGTGTTTTCTTCATACAAAAGCCTCCTGGCTCAGTTTCCAGGTGCAACAAATGATCCAATATAAAACATTGCATAGGAAACCACACTGGGTGTTGGTACACAGCTTGTTCCTCTAGGTACCATACCAAGCACTAGGGGTGGGAATTCCAGATCTACCGGTATCCGATAATGCCGGTATCGGGCGTACCGGCATTACCGGATTCGACCCGGTAATCCGGCCCCGGTACCAGATTTCGGAGTACCGGGTTTTTTTACATTGCAGCCATTTAAAAATGGCTGCAATGTCAACAAAATTAAAGCCCCAGCAAAACAGTTTTTTAAAAAAAAACCTCCCCGAGTCCAGGCTGCGCGGGTGGAAGGGGGGACACACCCCACCCACCCTGCCCAGCCTGGCTTTTTGTTTAAAAAAAGAACAGAGTCAGACCCGGACCCGGAGGTGAAGGCAAAGGCGAGCCCACCCCCCAGCACCAGCGGCCGCGGCGTCCCCGCAGCCGCGGGTAAGTATGACCCGATCCCTGGGGGGGTGGGGGTGTTTAACACCCCCACCCCCCCCAGGGATCACCCCTACAGCGCGCTTGCCGCTTACCTTTGGGAGCTCCGGCGGCGGCGGGCGGTCCGGCGGCCTCAGCGCCGGCTGTGGCTGCCGGCGTCAGGACGCTGTAGGCCTTCCGGTGAACTTCCGGGTTCCACCGGAAGGCCTAGAACGTCCTGACGCCGGCAGCCACAGCCGGCGCTGAGGCCGCCGGACCGCCCGCCGCCGCCGGAGCTCCCAAAGGTAAGCGGCAAGCGCGCTGTAGGGGTGATCCCTGGGGGGGTGGGGGTGTTAAACACTCCAACCCCCCCCAGGGATCGGGTCATACTTACCCGCGGCTGCGGGGACGCCGCGGCCGCTGGTGCTGGGGGGTGGGCTCTTTTTTTAAACAAAAATCCAGGCTGGGCAGGGTGGGTGGGGGGTGTCCCCCCTTCCACCCGTGCAGCCTGGACTCGGGGAGGTTTTTTTTTTTTTTTACTTTTTGGTGGGGCTTTCATTGCTTACATTGCAGCCATTCATTTAAATGGCTGCAATGTAAAAAAATCCAGTACCCGGAATCCGGTAACCAGACTGGATTACCGGGTTGAATCCGATAATGCCAGTACGCCCAGTACCGGCATTATCGGATTCCGGATTTACCGGTTTTCCCGCCCCTAGTAGTCAGGGAGTCAATGTCAAGAGATGGTTTCTTGAGCAAGGTTGCACCACAGCCTCCTGCAGGCATCCTGGGACCCTGCCCTCCACAAGGGAGACACTGACCATCCCCACCAGCAGTGGCCCCAATGTCTCCCAGATGGCTTTCACTAGCCAGGACAGGCATTGGTCCAGTTCACAAGTTGTGGCCCTCATAGCCCCCAGTATCTCCACCACATCGGAAGGGGACACCTACTGAAACTGATCACACAAAATTGGACCAGATGGGGCATTCATAACCTCAGGTACAACCACTGCATTAAGTGCAGCATTGAAGACGTGATGGATGAGTGATTTTATCTGCAAAATAATCAATAAACATGTCACAACGAGCACTGGATGAATCCAATTCCAGGCGGAGAGAGGCCAGACTGAACAGCCAATTCACCACCCGGCAAAGCTCAGATGGGCGAGATTTAGCAGATGCTATGATGATGGTAGCAAAGAACCTCCTCTTTGCTGCCCGCATAGCCACAGAATAAGCTTTTAACATAGCTTTATGCTGCAATTTGTCAACTTCAGTACAGGTGAGGCGCCACCGTCGCTCTAACCACCTCCCTCCCTGATTCAGGTGATGCAGGCATTCCGTGAACCATGGGGTCCTGGGTCTCCTGTGCTTGGGAAATGGACATCTGGAAGCCATCTGGTTGATGGCCTCATCTAACAAGGTGTTCCAAAGAGTGATGAGGGCATCAAGTCGGTGGCTGTCGAGGTCAGAAGGTATATCCCCCCCAGAGAATTCTGGAACTGCTCCCGTTGCATAAGTCTCCAGTGATGAACCAAATGAACCAATTCCGCACCTTGCCGGGGGCAAACATGTACTGTGAGACTGGCCCATAGGAGATAATGGTCTGTCCAAGAAAAGGGCGTAGATAACACCTCCCCCACTAACAGACTACTCGCCTCAAGTCCAGTGCAGAACACCAGGTCCAGAGTATGTCTCCCCTTGTGAGTCAGGCCAGATATCACCCAGGACAGGCCCATGGCTGCCATTAACTCTTGCTCTGCTCCCTTGACACTGGAGTCTGTGTGGATGTTGAAATCCCCAAGGACTAAAATCCTTGGGGTTCGCAGCACTACCTCCGACACTAGGTTGGTCAGGGCAAGCAGGGATGCTGCCATACAGGAAGGTGCACAGTATACCAGCAGCACCCCTTATCTGTCTCCTTGGGCCAAATCAATCACGAGATGGAGGCACTCTACTCCCATTTATACAGTCTCCTTTGCCATAGTGACTGCACTCACTATTATTTATCCTCACTTTATAATGGCTTGTGAATTGTAAGCCGCCCCGAGCTGCCTGTGGCAGGAGGGGCGGGGTAGCAAAATTTAAAAAATAAATAAAATAAATAAAATAACCACTCAAAATGGTCAAGTAAAGAAGTGTTAGGACAGCCCCCCCACCCCCATATCTGGCAAAGTCCATTTGAGACTTGGGCCGGTGGGCATTAGACTCAGGATTTCCCCCCCCCCCCAAGGGAGTCAGAGCAAGGATTGGACCCAGCCACCATGGAACCTAGGAGAAGGGAGTTCACACATGTGGACAGTAGCCTGATCCAGGAAGGAGGTGATTAAGGGGAAATAGCTCTCAGTAAGTACGGGGCCATTAGGAAATGACATTCTCTCTGTTTTGAGAAACCACTGGTGAATAAAACCAGGTTAGCAACAGCCTCAAAGACATGGATCCCCCACCCCCCAGTAAAGAGGGATTTCGCCCATTAACCTTCGGGTCTCTCTCACAACTCCTCCCAAATCACCGGAATGTCCTCTGCCCATTCATGCCCAGGTGTGTCCATTATGTTTCTGTTGCCCAATGGCTCCCCTAGGTCGCTTTCCTTTTGTGACACCTAAGCACCCACCTGGAGTCCCCTTTTGTCCCCATGGTTCACATATGCATCTTTCCTTTTGTCTCACTTAGAAACCCACCCAGATATGCGCCGATGGGTTATTTGTGTCCCTTTGTCCTCCCTGTGCACCTTTTCTAACACTCTTGCACCTATCCCCCAAATCTTTTATTCTGAACCCTATAACTGCCCCTCGCATCCCTTTTGGAAACTGAGAAGATTTTGGATGTGGGCACGTGCAGGTTTCCCTGTGAATGTCTGTATCTTAAGAGATCTCCCAGGCATAGGTCTTCCCCTTCTTCTCAACCTCCATGAACTTCGCTGGATTCTCGGGCCGCCTGTCCCCTTTTTCCACAGGAAAGAAAAGGTAACCTCAGGTTCAGACTTCCCCGTTCGTTCTCTCTCTCTCTCTCTCTCTCTCTTTTCTGGATCTTCGACCCCCCGCTCCCCACCTCACTTTCATTTTTCCCGCCACTGCTTGTGTTTTTCCTTTAATCCCACCAGCCAGACCGGGGCTGTGTTTCTCTGTTTATGTGTATAAATAAACCTTTTAGTTTTATTGAATCTTTGTCTCTCTCTTTTCCTCTACTTTTGGGGAGGGTAAATAAACTGCTTGTAGCACGTATCTGTCCTCAGACTCATCCTTAGGACACGCTGGAACCCTGGGTTTAACGAATTAAGCCAATTCTCCCTGAAGTTAAGGAACGGTGGATATTGGGGTACCATCCCCCCAATAGTCATGAGTGGGAGGGGGTTCTCCTGTTAGAATACGCAGGACCCCCAGGTTTAATGAATTAAGCTAATTCCCCCCGAAGTTAAGCAACGGTGGATATTGTGGTACCAACCCCCCAATAGTTACAAGTGGGAGGGGGTTCTCCTGTTAACAGAGTGGGGATAGGAACAACATACTGTGTTAACACAATTGAAACAAGTGTTTGCGAGTGCTCCCATATTACAACATCCTGATTTTTTCCAGAACCTTTATAGTAGAAGCAGATGCTTCTAGTGTCGCCATTGGAGCCGTATTATCTCAAGAGTCCTCAAGTAAAGTATGACTCCCTTGTGCTTTTTACTCTTGACAATTAACTCTGGCAGAGCAAAATTATTCCATATTAGATAAAGAACTCTTAGCGATTAAAGCAGCATTTGAAACATGGTGTAACTACTTAGAAGGAGCCCTGTACCTTTTTACAGTCTTAACAGATCATAAGAACTTAACATATTTAAAAACTGCATGAATAACCAAAGCCCGCCATGCTTGATGGACATTATTTTTGTTCGTTTCTCTTTCAGTATTCACTATAGACAAGGTAATACTAATACCATCGTTGATGCCTTGTCATGTTACCATGAGAAAAATGAAAAAGATCCAACAAGAGAGACATCTGTCCTTAAGCCTCATGTCTTCTCAGCTACATGTTTATGGCAGCAACATATGTTACATCTCTCCAAAAAGGACACATCTATCACTTTAGATCCATGATATAAACAGGCATGGGGGTTATACATGTATAAAGGAAAAACAGTGGTCTCTAAAGCATGCTGAGAAGTTGTGCTGTGGCACTATCACAATGCCCCTTTAGCAGGCCACCCTGGAGAAGTAAGAACCCAGGAACACATTCAGCGGCATTTTTGGTGGCCCACAATAAAGAAAGACATACCAACATACGTATGAGGGTGTACCACATGTGCCCGTACCGAAGTTCCCCAATGGAAGCTGCTCCACCTCTTACAAGTGTCTTCTAAACCCCAAGGACCATGGCAGAAAGGGTATTTTCAGACGTGACGGGGCTCATTTCGCCCTGCCACGGAAACACCCTACTGATTCCCCACTGGGGCCAACACATAACAGTCAACAGACGTGTTGGCCGATCCCAGTGGGGAATCGGGGGGGGGGCAGGGCTGCATGGTCCAACGTGTGGCTGCACATCCCCCCCCCAAGCTACCCCAGAAGCCTGCCTGCCTGGGTGGGTGCTGTAGCCAATACGGCCGCTGTGCCCACCCACCCCCAGGAAATTGACCATGGCCCAGAATCGGCGGCCGTGCTTGCTGCCGATTCCGGGCCATGGTCAGTGGCCAGACATGGGAATTCCGTGGTTGAGCATGTCAACATCATGTCTGTTCAGTGTTACGCCGGGTGGTCACTCCTGTGAATCACGGGGGGTGGGAATCACATTCAACACACAAACGGAGGGTATTTTCAGATGTTAGGAGATCACATTCAACCACGGTGAATCCCCACATGGTGAGCGTGATCCCGTAATGTCTGTTGGGGGGAATGGAAACTCCCTGCCAGATGTTCACCCCTGTGAATCACGGGGTGGAATCACATTCAACATGCAAATGGAGGTCCTGCCTGGACCATCTCCGTTTGCGTGTTGAATGTGATTCCCCCCCTGATTCACGGGGGTGACCACCTCGCATAACACTGAACAGACATGATGTTGACACACTCAACCATGGGGAATTCCCCATGGTTGAGCATGTCAACGTCACGTCTGGCCACTGACCATGGCCCGGAATCGGCGGCTGTGCTCGCCGCCGATTCCGGGCTGTGGTCAATTTCCCGGGGGCAGGTGGGTGCAGCGACTGTCTCCAGGAGGGCAGACTTCTGGGGGGCCAGGGGGGCGGGGCTGTGCGGCCGCATGTTGGGCCACGCAGCAGCACCACCCCCTCAGATTCCCTGCTGGGATCGGCCAACACATCTGTTGGCCGTTATGTGTTGGCCCCAGCAGAGAATTGGTACGGTGTTTTCATGGCGGGGCAAATAGAGCCCTGTCACATCTGAAAATACCCGGAGATGGTCCGGGCAGGAACTCCATTTGCGTGTTGAATGTGATTTCCCCCGCGTGATTCACGGGGATGAACATCTGGTGGGAAGCTTCCGTTCCCCCCAACAGATGTTATGGGATCACGCTCACCATGTGGTGATTTACCGTGGTTGAGTGTGTTCTCGTAATGCCTGAAAATACCCAAAGTCTCCATGGATTTTATAGTGCAATTACCACCCTCACAAGGGTATGATACTATCTTAGTGGTAGTGAATAATTTTTCAGAATTAGGACATTTTGTAGCCTGTACAGGATTACCCACAGTCCCAATACTTCAAAACATTGTAAGGTTACATGGGCTGCCTCTGGAAATTTTTACAGATCAAGGAAACCAGTTTGTTTTAAAGTTCTGGAAAGCCTTGTTTTCAAGTCTAGAGGTACACCTAAACCCCAAACAGCATATCACCCTCAGGCAAATGGCCGAGGTGAGCAGGTGAATCAAAATTTGGAACAGTATTTATGTTATACCAATTACCTTCAGAACGATTGGAACACTCTCCTTTCTGTAGTCGAATTCACATATAACGATGCTTTAAATACGTCCATTGGAACTTCCCCTTTTCACGTTACATATGGATTCCATCCTTGACTGTGTCTAAAAAATATTCCTTCCAGTTCTGTACCAGCTGCAGGTGCTATGATTCAATGTATCCAGCAGGTTCATGAACAGGCCTTGACAACTTTAGCAAAAGCACGCCAGTGATACAAACAATTTGCTGATCGGAAGTGATGACCAGCACCACATTTAGTGGTTGGAGATCTCATATGGCTAGATGGATGAAATTATCGATCCCATCAATCTTCTGGTAAATTAGTAGGGATGTGCGAACAGAACGTAGTTTGGATTTTCGGTCGTTCAGCCGTTTGGTCCGGGAACCGAATTCAGCAGGGGTGGGAATTCCGGTTCTTCTGAGATCCGATATTGCCGGTATTTGGGAGTATCAGCTTAATCTGATAAATCCAATATTTACCTGTACCAGCATACCGAATTTTTAACATTGGCCGAGGTACCAGATTTTTTACATTGCGGCCATTGATGTCAAAAGCCACAATGTAAAAAATCCGGTACCATGGCCAATGTTAAAAATCCAGTATGCCAGTACCGGTAAATCCGGTACCAGGAAGAGCCGATACCGGTACATCTGGTATCCGGTATTCTCCCCAGTGTCCCAACCCCAGAATTCGGGTTTGGTCATTCGGTCCAGGAACTGAGTTCAGATTCGGTTGTTCGGTTCGGCGGCGTTCAGTCCTGCCGAACATTCGGCGGAGTTAGGTATCAGTATCGGTATGGTTTGGTCCTACAAACACAATATAAAACTGAATCACTACACACTATATCTATCTCTATAACTAAGCTAACTCCTACATCTATCTATCTATCTATCTATCTATCTATCTATCTATCTATCTATCTATCTATCTATCTATCTATCTATCTACAGGGATGGGGGGGAATACGGACAGCTCAAACCAAACAACACAGGGAGGGGTACGTAACTGAAATGAAAGATAAATCAATCTAATCCTACTCAAAGGCCTAGTCCCACAAACACACTATAAAACTGAATTACTACAAACTATAGCTGTCTCTATAACTAGACTAACTACTACATCTATCTATCTATCTATACACACACACACACACACACACACACAGGGATGTGGGGGATACAGACAGCTCACAACAAACAACACAGGGAGGGGTAAAAAACTGAAATGAAAGCTAAATCAATCTAATGCTACTCTAAATAAATTCAAAAACAGGGAAATGGAATCAGGGATGGAATATATAGTGGGAAGAGGGAAGGATTCAATGGAGGGTAGGGAGAAAGAACACAAGGATGGGTAAAAAATAAAAATAACGCCTTAATCTATCTAATCTAATCTAAATAAATTATACTAGGGAGGTAAATGTGTGGGATGGGTGAAATAGGAGGAGGATGGCAATGGATTGGGAGAAACACAAACTGCTGGGAGAGGGAGACTTCTGAAAACGCCTGCTGACAGGATCAGTGGCTAGCTCAGAAGGTATTGGAAGGGGGGAGGACAATGACTTTTGTTACTTGCTGTGCCTGTCTTACCACAAGCCCCATTGGCTCTGTGCAGCCTAGCCCCCCCTTTCCCCATGTCCAATTGCAGACTGCTAAGCCAGTGGTCTGAGGAGAAAAGGGATGGTGATTAGGCAGGCTGGCTGCTACTCCAAGCCTCTCCACCCCTTGTGCCAGGAAGTCTGCTCCTCAGCTGCCTCCCCCTCCCTGGGCCTTCCAGTCACGTTTTTCCTGCCCAAATGTCGCTGAATGCACCCAAATGTGGCCAAACTATTTGGTCGTTACTGAGTTCAGAATGAGTTGGGGTTCGGTCTATTCGGGTTCGGTTCGGACTTTCAGTTCAGTTGTCCAAACGGACCGAGTTCAGTCCGAACTTCGAAATTCCGAACCGCATTCACACATCCCTATAAATTAGATCATTGTTATATCGGGCCCTTTCCTATATGTAAACAGGTAAATGATGTTACATATACCCTTCAGTTACCTTCAGATGTACGGATCCACCCTACAATTAATGTCTCACTCCTAAAACGTGTAGCACCGTCTCTGTTTCCACAACCTGTATCCTCTCCACCTGTACTATTCCTACAGAGTCAACCTGAATTTGAAGTCTGAGATATTTTGGATGCTAAGATACAAAGAGGGAAATTATTTTATTTAATAGATTGGAAAGGATATGACCTGGCTGATCGATCTTTGGAGCCAGCTTGAGGAGTTCATGACCCTTGTTTAGTTACCAAGTTCTATAGATTGCACCTCAATAAAACTGGCCACTCTTGGGGAGGCTTCAAGGGGGGGGGGAGGGATTCTGTCGGGACTCACCTGTGTCTTGGATGGTGGCGGCCGCTGAAATGCCATGCTGTGGGGATGTGGTGGCCTGTTGCTGTAGCAACAGGCATGCAAGTTATTAACAAGTTTTTAAGAAAGTTTATTGACTCCCCATCATTGGAAATTTTAAAAATCAGTGTGGAACTCATTTTGCCTAGATCTTTGTCTCATTTCCTCCCTCCTTACCTTTAAAAAGCACTTGAAATTCATTTTGTCCTCCCCTTTTCCTTCCCCTATCTTACATTTTTTTAAATATCCATTTAATTTATTTATTTTATTTTACATATTTTTACACCACTCTTCCCACCACAGGTGGACCAGAGTGGCAACAACAATAAAAATATAAAATACAAATATAATATAAAATCATTTAAAACATTTTAAAACATAAAAACAAATAAAAACAAACAAAAAAACACAACCATCCAGCCTCTCCCCACCCACCCTTTACCCCTTTCCCTTGCCAAATGCCTGATGGAACAGCCAGATCTTACAGCTCCTAAGGAATGCCAGAAGGTCAGGGGCCAGACGAGCCCCTGCCAGGAGGGAATTCCAAAGGCGTGGCACAGCCACCGAGAACACCTTGCTCTGTGTGGCCCCTCGGAAAACCCAGGGGACCTCCAACACAGTGCCTGCTGGGGCCAATCCAGAACCCAGGGAGTGAGGCGATCTCGCAGATAAGCAGAGCCCAGGCCGTGCAAGGCTTTATAGGTCAAAACCAATACTTTGACTAGGGCCTGCAAAACTACTGGCAGTCAATGCAGAGACCGGAGCACTGGTGTAATGTGCTCCCAGTGACCCAGCCCCACCAGGAGCAGAGACATTGCATTCATCACCAGCTGCAGCTTCTGAGCCATCACCATAGGTGGCCTCATGTAGGGCGCATTGCAGTAGTCTAACCGAGAGGTAATAAAAGCATGGATGATCGTGGCCAGGTCCGGAACAAAAACCAGCGACCAAAGCCACCACACCAGATGTAACTGGCAGAAGGCATTCCTCACCACAGCCTCCACCTGGAGATCCAGGCAGAGCTGTGAGTTGAGGAGCACCCCCAGGTTCCACACCTGGGACGTCAATGGAGGGCAAACTCCATCAATCGATGGAGCTGTCAACTCCATCGACCTACTCACTACCATCAACTCTGTCTTGTCAGGATTCAGTCGCAGTCAGTTATCCCTAATCCAATCCCCCACAGCTGCCAGAGACACCGGGTAAGCACCGAGACAGCCGGACCTGGGTCAGTCGAAAATGAGAGATACAGTTCGGTGTCGTCCACATACTGATGACACCTCACCCCGAACTCTCTGATCACTTCACTGAGCATATAGATGTTAAACAGGAGAGGGGACAGAACCGAACCCTGTGGGACCCCACACAAGAGGTCTTGTTAAGATGAAAAAAAGTCACCAAGTACCACCCGCTGAGTTCTTCCGGTCAGGAATGAGTGAAACCATTCAAGAACAATTCCGCCCACCCCTGCACTGTCCTGCAGACGCGTTACCAGCATCTCGTGATCAACGGAATCAAATGCTGCCGAAAGATCTAAAAGGACCAATAGGGTCGATCGACCCCAGTCCTTTTCTCGGTGAAGGTCATCCACCAAGACCACAAGTGCTGTCTCAGTGCCTTGCCCCGGACGAAAACCAGGATCAAGATAACTGATGTGGTCCAGATGCCCATGGAGCTGCTGAGCCACCACCCATTCAATAACCTTCCCTAAAAAGGGAAAGTTAGAGACAGGCTGATAACTGGCAGGGGAGTCAACGTCAAGCGATAATTTCTTGAGAAGAGGCTGCACCACTGCCTCTTTGAGACAGCTCGGCACTTCGCCCTCCTGTAGGGAGGCATTGACCACTCCAGCCAGCAATGGCCCCATTGTCTCCTGGAAGCTCTTAACCAGCCAGGACGGGCACGGATCTAATTCACAGGAGATGGTTTGAACAGTCCTAAGCAGCACCTCCACCACATCAGCGGGAATCACTGACTGAAAGTGATCCCATAAAATTGGACAAGCCGGGGCTTCTACAGTCTCTCCCTCCTCCACTGCCGTAAGTGCAGCATCGAGGTCTTGGTGAATCCGGGAAATTTTCTCTGTAAAATAATCTGCAAAAAAGTCACAGCGGGAGATGACTCAACCCCCAGGTTGAGGGAGGCTGGACTGACCAGACCTCATACAACCTGGAACAGCTCCACCGGATGGGATTTTGTGGATGCTATGAGGACAGCAAAGAACTCCCTCTTTGCTGTTTGCATAGCTACGGCATAGGCTCGTAAACTAGCTCTATGTCACAATCTGTCAACTTCAGTTCAATATCGACGCCACCATCGCTCGAATCATCACCCCTCTTGCTTCAGGGCCCGCAGCTCCTCGGAGAAACAAGAAGACCTGCGGGGCTGTCGCCTGGGCAGTGGACGTCTGGCAGTCGTATGATCGATGGTCTCTGTCAGCAAGATATTCCATAGCTTGACGAGGTCATCGATGAGACAGTCGTCTAGGTCAAAGGATAACTCCCCCAGAGCACCTAGAAACCGCAGTGGGTCCATCAGCCTCTGGGGGCGGACCATCCTAATAGGTCCCGAACCCTGCTGGGGGCAGACATGTGCTAAAGGGAAGTCTGTAGGAGGTGATGACCCGTCCATGACAAGGGCACAGTTGATATCTCCCCCACTAACTGAACACCCGCCTCAAGGCCAGTGCAAAACATGAGGTCCAAGGTATGTCCTCCAAGATGTGTTGGGCCGATGACCCTCTGGGATAAGCCCATGGTTTCCATGGCAGCCATGAACTCATGCTCGGCTCCCCCAAGCACTGCGTCGGTGTGTATGTTGAAGTCCTCCAGGATGTTAGTCCTGGAGGATCGCAGCACCACCTCTGACACAGCCTCTGCCAGAGCATGCAGGGAGGCCGCTGTACTGGTGGGTGCACGGTATACCAGCAACACTCCCCAACTATCCCCTTCCAAATTACTTGTTTTTAATTGTTTATATTGTGTTTTTATGTAAAATGTGAAGTGCTCCAAGTACCATGTAGGCAGGGGGGCGTTATTAAAATAAAATTATATATAATTCCTACAAAAAACTATTGGGTAAGCAGATAAGTTAAGGTGCTTTCCTACCCCCAAAATCCTTCTGTGCCCAAAAAACCCTATCCAACGCAAAGAACCCTTTCCTACCCAAAACCCCCTATCCTACCCTTTCCAACCAACCCAAACAATCATTTGGGAAGGAATACAATTATCCCACCAAATAAACCCTTTCCCAGCCTTTTCTAACTACCCCAAAAACCCTTTCTGGAATAATTCTGAACGTGAATTAGCATCCTCCCCCCAAAAGCAACTTGAAATATACATTACTCAAAATTTCCATTAATCACCAACAGGTATGGAAATTGAAAGTTAAGGCAAGAATGAAGGAGTGAAGTTACGGATGCCAGGGTAAACTCACATATACCTAAACTCCCTTGCCATGAAAGGATCTGGTTTACTACACATCAGAAACATGTCATTCGCATGACTCACTAGTATATATGAAGTGTGTCTGTTTCTGCTTTTGTATGGGGTGCGACATGATGTACCACTATGTGCATGTGCACCCGCCTTAACTTGCCATCCATGCCAGCAGATGTAATGTACCATCATTTCATGTTTTGACAACATTCCCGTATTTTATCAGGCTGTGGTGGTGATTGAAAAATGGGTCACTGAAGAACCAGCATAGCTAATGCATGTTTGCAGTATCTTAATCACTATCTTTATCAAGGTCCTGAAGAACTAATTTGATTTGGTTAACTTGCAGATGTTAATGCTTGCATGGGTGGCAAGTTAAGGTGGGTGCACATGCACATAGTGGTACATCACGTCGCACCCCATACAAAAGCAGAGACACACACACTTCATATTAGGGGTGTACATGTCATTTTCATTATTACAATAATTAACGTTGTCATTTTCATTCTCATTATTGCAACAACAAAAATGACTAATAATAATAATGAAAATAAAAATGAAAATGACATTTGTTTTTGAAATAAAGGGAAAACAGTGAAAAACTTATTTCTGGCTATAACCTTTTTCTTTATTATTAAATTCTGATTAAACTTGGGGAGGTTGTACCCCCAATCGAGTGCACTATGCCTACCACATTTCAAAACATTTATGTAAAGAAAACCGATTTTAGAAGCAATTGAATGTTGTGATTTTAAGAAAAGCTCCATACACGCTTATGGCCACAATGTCTTTATCTTCCATTATAATTGGATGAAACCTATGCATATTATGTCCCTCCAGAAGATAAAACTTCTGCCAATTTTCAGAAAGATTGGATGAAGGGTCCTGATGGTATAAGGCATTAACGTTAAAATACATTTCCAGCTTTAATCCTGTTTACAGGACATTTGGCAGGAATGTATCACATACTGTCCCTGTCATCTCTGCCAAAGTACAGGACAATTTGATAAAGGGACCCAATTTTATAAGCAATTGAAGTTGTCCCCTTGAAGACCATTATTCAGATAAATAGCAGCACATGCAGTGCCAGTTAGAGGCAGGCACCTGGCATGGCAGGGAGAGGGAAGCTATAGGAGGGAGGATGTGGAGCAACCAAAAAGACAGACAGACACATTCACTGGTCAATTACTGCATGCTTCCAGCTTTACAGGACCAATCGGTAGCGGCTTTGAGGCGGGCATAGAAAGGACTGGGACTTTGGGGCTAGCACCCCAGAAATCAGGAGACATAGTTTACACATCCAGGATAGCCAATTATCATCACAATCACATCCTGCAGCACTGTGACAGAGGACATAAGAGAATCTCTATTGGCTCTTTCTTAAACAGATGTTTCTGACTTCCCAGTAACAAGTGGGGGAGAGAAGTTTGGATGGTCACAGCACAGAATGAGGATATTTGNTTCTGACTTCCCAGTAACAAGTGGGGGAGAGAAGTTTGGATGGTCACAGCACAGAATGAGGATATTTGGTTCACATTTCTGCTGGCCAATTGGCATCACAAACCGATCTTATACCACAGTGACATGGAAGAGAATCCCTGACATAGACTCCTTCTCTGCATACCTTGTGCAGGCATATAAAATTGGGACCCTTTATCACATCTTTCTGATATTCAGCAGAGATTATCATGAAAGTATGATATACAGCCCTACAAAATGTCACGTACACTCGTTGGACTACAAAGATTTTACAGTCAGACATACATTTATAAGTTAATTGCTTATACCACCAGGGCCCTTAACCAATCCTTTTGAAAGCTGGCAGAGATAGTAAATATAGGAAGGGGTGTAAGCATGCCAAGTATCATCTACATTAAACGTGAGACAAAGAAGTTACAGCTAAGAATGTATCTGAAGATTTTTGCAAAATAATACAATTCAACTGCTTATAAAATTGGATTCCTTTATCCAATCTTTTTGGAATTCTGGACAAATAATGCCTTCCATTGGGGGTACAATCCCTCCAAGACACAGCCAAACATAATGAAAAACAAAAGGTACAGCCAAAGATGTGTTTTCCCTTGAAACCAATGGAAAACGAAAATGACAATTGATAGGAATGGGTGAACGCGGTTCGGAAGTTCGGAGTTCGGCCCGAACTCGACCTGTTCGGACGACCGAACCCGAATCCAAACATGAACAGACCAAACCGAACTCAATTCCGAACGTCGAAATGGCTGAACAGTTTGGTCAGTTCAGATAGCGTTTGGGTGAATTCGGGTGGCTAAAACATGTCACTGGAAGGCAAAACGTGACAGGGAGGGGGTGTCATCTGAGGAGCAGACTTCCAGGCACCAGTGGTGGAGAGGATTGGAGTAGCAACCAGCCTGCCAAATCACCGTCCCTTTTCACCTCAAACCACTGGCTTCGCAGTCTGCGATTGGCCATGGACTAGGCTGCACGGAGCCAATGGGGCTTGCAGTGAGGCAGGCGCACCAAGAGACAAAACTGATTGCCTCCCCCCTTCCCAACACCTTCTGAGCTAGTCACTGTTCCTGAACAGCAGGCGTTCCAGAAGGCTCCCTCTCTCAGCAGTTTTGT
>QEPC01011006.1:354482-381415 GCA_003113815.1 Sphenodon punctatus | reverse complement strand
ACAGGATTGGTGGGGCCACCTCCTCCCGGTGAGAGAGGGATTGAGGTGGTGAGAGTTTCCCTGGTGGCAGCAGGGAACGAGTGGCAAGAATGTGGGACCTTCCCCATGGTGATGGGGGAGGTCATTGAATGGGATATTGGTGATGCATAAGGGGGGGGGGAGATTTTTTCTGATGATTTTGATTGTGATATTTGGGTCTGCTGTGTCTGATCTTTTGTATTTGAAATGTTGAAATTTTTGTATTGCTCTAGTCATTATTATGTTAATTGTTTATTGACTTGGGGTTCCCTGTGTGGACTATAGCCCCAGACTGTAGTTGTATTATGTTGTGAGCTGCCTCGAGTCCTTCGGGAGAGAGGCGGGGTATAAATTAAAATGGAATGGAATGGAATGGAAATCATGCTGATACCAGTAACGACAACAAAAATGACATTGTTGTTAATAATGATAACAAAAATGACATTTTAAATAATGAAAATGATAATGAAAAATGAAAATGACATGGGAGTCTGTTGCACACTCCCAGTCATCCATGCCTTCATTACCTCAAGGCTAGATTTCTGTAATGTACTCTGTGGGGAGCTGCCCTTGATGACTGCACCTGAAGCAGAATGTGGTGGACAGGTTCCTTTCAGGGGAGGGTTGCTGTGAGCACATTACACCTGTGCTTTAGAGTCTGCACTGGCTTCCTATAGCTTTCCAGACACAATTCGTACTGGCTTTTACCTTTAAACCCCACGTATCTGAAAGACCATTTTTCCTATTATGCTCCACTGAGACCCTTGCAGTTGGCCGGGAGCGCTCTCGTGCGGGTACCACCAGTCAACCTTGTCCATATGACACAAGGTCCCACAGAGAGGCATTCTTGGTTGCTGCCCCAGTATTGTGGATCTCTCTGCCCCCAGTGGTCCATCAGAGTCCAAGCCTGACCATATTCCGGAGGCAGGGACAGGGGTTGGGGAGAGAGTGGGTTTTCTTATTATAAAACAATAACACAAACATATGCAAGGATGAAAAACATGATGGAAAGCAATTATGACATAGGGATGGGTACATCATCACAAATTCATTTATCTAGAACCTTAAACTAAACTGCCTAATTGAGTCAGACCAATGGTCCATCTTAGCCCAGTATTGTCACAACCTGACACAGCAACAGGGGTTTCAAATTTGGGTCCAATTCCAGCTCTTCCAGGGTCTCTGGCAGAGGCCATCCTGGCGTGCTACCTGAGACCCCTCCAAGCCCCCAGCAGAGGCCTCCCACCAAGGATCCTGAGGTGGAGATACCAGGAATTGAACCTGAGATCTTATACATGCAAAGCACGTGCTCTTACCACTTGAGCTATGCACCCACCCCCTTAAACCATTTATCCAATGCACTCTCTCCTCGTACACAAAAGAAAACAAAATAGCAATTATTATAGTAGCTTGCAAGCCAGA
The DNA here is from genome assembly GCA_003113815.1 of Sphenodon punctatus. Classification (NCBI taxonomy): domain Eukaryota; kingdom Metazoa; phylum Chordata; class Lepidosauria; order Sphenodontia; family Sphenodontidae; genus Sphenodon; species Sphenodon punctatus. The sequence continues at coordinate 379,975 of QEPC01011006.1, read as the reverse complement.
CTCCTCCAGAATAGCAATAACAGTAATCTCCAGAAAAAGTAAAGTGGGTGGGGTGGGAAAAGGATGCCTCCTCCTGCTTTTAATCACCTTCCTTTGAGGCTAAACGTTCCTAATACAGCACTTTCAGTCTCTTTCCTTCCATCCCCTTTATCAGCCCACTTGTTCTGGCCAATTGGCCATCACTGTGGTGACAAAGAAAATAGCCCCCTCATGGTGCAGATGTTGTTTGTCTGTTCTTCGTCCCATTCCCCTTGGCATTTCATAATCTGCCAACAAAGAGCAACATGAGACCTATAAACAGGCACTTATTGAGACCCAGCACTGACTAACAATGCTGTAAATCAAGCAAGAACCTCTGTTTCTGCCTCTGCAGGCATGAAGGTGAGAGGAGATGTCAAGTGGAACAAATGCTTCTTCAGTACGTACAGTGCCCTGGGGTTAAAAGAGATCCTCTCATCCTGGCTTAAGCACTCCTCCTCCTCCTCTCAAAAATACAGATGACCAGCAGATGTGCACTAGTTGTGTCTGAATAATTGTCTCCACCCCAACCGTTAGAAAGGATCTGATTACAGACACTCTCTTGCCTATATGGGGTGTATGCCAAACCCCTCAGTGTTTCAGGAACATGAGGTCAGCCTACTGCCCGAATTACAGGGCCCCCCGCGCCCCCCCCTATGCTTTTTGACGGCCCCCGTAGCCACGAAGGCTACGAAGGGGTTGGCATGATTTCATTGAGGGGCCCCCTACCGTTTTCCTTATAATAATTTGAGCCCTGGTTCAACCTCAACTGCTGAGATTAAATATGGATGTGTCTATTAATTATGTAAATGTGCACCTGCAGATCTCAATCAAGTAAATCCAAGGATACACTCTCCTTTGCAAGTGCTGATTGAGGCTGCATCTGGGAGAGAGGGAGAGAGGAACCATTTAAATATACTGCTATCAATGCAGGAGAGATGGGTGGAGGAGGAAAGAAAATCTGGAAATAAACAGTGGTGCTGTTTTTTATAGTCATGGGGAAATGCAAATCTGATTTATTTAAATTTTCTATAGCCACCAGTAATCTTGACTCAGCAAAATACAGTTATTGCTTGATAAGACAGGCCAAAAGGGAATTTGAGGAACAACTTGTTAAGGATACCCAATCCAACAGCAGATTTTTTAAAATTCTGCCCTCTCACAATAAGAGAAAAAAGGGAAACTCTCTGAAGTTAAATGGTGGCAGATTTAAACAAACAAAAGGAAATACTTTTTCACTCCGTGGACAATACAATTGTGGAACTCATTGCCAGAGGAGGCAGTGAAAGCCAGCACCATAGCTAGCTTCAAATGAAAACTACATAAAGTCTTAGAGGATAGAGCCATAAATGCTTACTACCTGGGGCTTAAACCGCTATTGGGAGTGGTTAGGAGGAGATGGGTCACACCTCCATGACCTGTACTTCTCCTGAGCTACTGAAGCTGCCTACTGTTGGAGAGAGGATGCTGGGATCGACGGACCATGGGTCTGATGGCACTTCTTATGTGCCTACCCTTTCTGCATTGGGTACTCGATGGGTTACCTGGGTACTAACTGGGTACCCGGAAACCCGAAAGGTCGGTATCTTCTGGTACTGATTTTTCAATTTTCTGATTACTGATTGGTATCAGGACAGGAAACCAAAAAATCAGGATGGTAAAAAAAAAAATAAGGACTGGAAGTTGACCTTCTGGGATGGAAAATAAAAAAAAAATAGGCATCAGAAGCTGACATCCCAGGACTGAACATCGACATTCTGGGACATCGGGTACTGATCAGTACCCAATGTTGTTGGGTTCATTCAGGAACTGGAAATTTGTCAGGTACACCCTTTTTTAACATACTAATTTCAGCTCTACCCAGGACAGATGTCTTTGTGAAGTGCTTCAGGTGCAGGGCCAATGAGTGGAACAGGAGAGCTCGTGCCCAAGATAACTGGAGACAGGATGGACAGTGATGCAGAACAGAGTACCGATCTTTCTCAGCTACTTCCAAGATCTTTTGCAGGTGATGACCAAACCAAACAGTTCCTTTGGATGACACATAGGACCGCTTTCCACTCTCTTCATGAGGGAGGATGAGCATATGTAGCTTGGTATGACATTAACCTGAGTAGTGGGTACTACACAGAAATATTAATTGTCCCCCTCTCCCGCAAAATAAAAAGTAGTCTGGCCTCTCCTGAGTAGTACTGATACAAGAGCAAGTGTTCCCTTCCCATTGGAAAATACCTACCTTTTAGGAGTGCTTGTGACCTTTTGTCAATATTTCCCCACTGGACCATGATTTGATTCCAACAATGTGAGATCAGCAATGGCAATTTTGCATCATTTATGTCACTTTCTGGGACTTTTGAGGACTGTTCAGGATGTTTCAGGACTGTTCGGGACTTTCAGGACTGTCCTTTTGCGTCACTTTCCAGCATTTTTGTGTCACTTAGGGGGAATATAAGGCATAAGCTGCTAAGCCTAGTTTACAGCAGCTCAGTTCATGTTGTGTTCAACCAGTGAATAATAGTGAGAAAGTCAGTAAGTTTCTCCATTGCGTGAATGGAGGTGAATGACCCATTTCCAATGGAAACAACATTTGTTGAGATTTATTGTTTCAGGACGACTCCCGAGTAGTGAATATGCACTCTCCCTTATCACCATTATCCAATTTGGATAGTGGGAATATTTCAGTAGGGCAAAGTCCTTGCTCCCACCTCATTTGGACAAACCAATTTGATGACATGCTGCTAGGGACAAACCAGGCAGACATTATTTCAGGTGAGCAGACTTTCTCTTCATTGTGTTACTCAAGTGACTTACAGATAAGAAAAGTTTAATGCAGCTGCAAATGGCTTAGCAAATGGGAGGCTTCCCTTAGGCTTGACCTGCAAATCAAGGTAAACAGGCCTTGCTGCCTGTAAACAAGGAAGTATCTGTATTCGTTTCTGCTACAGTGATGTTAAAATCATGCACCCCAGAAATCCAGCCATTAGGGATGGGCGAACAGATCGCGGTTCAGGTTCGGGCATTTGGTTCGGTCCGGTTCAGTTTGGGCATTCAGTTTGGGCATTTGGTTCATTCACCGAGTTTGGGTTTGGCTGTTCTGTTCGGGCATGTTCGGTTCGGGGATTCGGTAAAAGGTATCGCGAGATCCCATGATCGCGCCGGAAACCAGAAATTCGAGTGCATGTGGAGTTGGGTGGTGACAGAGTGTGTATTTGTCTGGCTGTTTGGTTTTGTGTGTTTTGGATGTTTGTGTTTGGTTTGGTTGTTTTGGTTTGGTTGGTGAGTGTTGGTGGTTGACAGTTGTTGTTGGTCTGTGTGTTGGTCTGTGTGTGAGCTTTTTTTTTTAAAAAAAAAAAAAAAATGAAGAAGACTGTTGTCTTGATTCCCCAGCTGAGAACTTGGTGCTCCTGGAGCCGGTGGTGGTGGTGAAGGAGGAGGAGGAGGAGGAGGAAGTGGTCGCTGGCCCAGACCCTGGACCGTCAGTGGTGGTAGCCGGCTCCTCGGATGAGGAGCCAGTGTCAGGCACAGGAGGTGCTGCCAGGTTTGTAAACTTTTTTTTTACTTTGAGGACAAGAAAGAACGAGCTCACTGGAGTGCGGGTGGGTGGTGGGCATCAGTCAGGCACAAACAGTGGGCATCAGCGGGTAGTAGCAGATGTCTGCCACAGAGAGAGGGGGTATTGTAGTGTGCGGGGCTCTTCCAGCAGTCAGACGTGAGCACGAGCAGCACCCCCACCCAAACATGTGCCTGCCAGCCATCCCTGGCAAGGGTCTACACTCTCCAGTTGCCATCCCTACGCACCCCCAAATAAGGGCAGGATTTGCACGTGCCAGCCAGGGTCTCTCCATTGCCATCCCAAGCACCCAAAGGAGGGCAGAATTTGCACATTCCAGCCAGGGTCTCTCCATTTGCCATCCCGAACACCCCAAGGAGGGAAGACTAGAGGTATCATCATAAATGCATGATATTACTTAGGTGTTGTTTATGTGTTCCTGTTTTAGAGAGGAATTGGATGCCAGCGCTCATGCCACGCTGCGCAGGACACCTGGGTGGAAGTCGCCAGTGCCACCCCCAGACAGTCGGCAGATAAGGTCCAATGTCTGGAGGTTTTATGATAAGGAGAATGAGTTCGCGTCTGCAAGGTAAGGCATGGGAGCTGGAACAACAGGGTATGCATATGCAATATGTGTTGCCCTCTATGACCTGTTAGGAACGGAAGTCCCCTGCAAAGAGAGATTGGCCACCCATCCACTTGTGGAGACAAAATGCAGGCAGGGCTTGACACAGACCATTGGTCTGACACAGTATGCTACTTCTTATGTTCCTATCTTTTGATGCTCTTTAGATCTGCAAGAAAAGAGAGGGGACCACATCGGGGCTAATTGCCCATACTGAAAGGCTCCATGGCAAGATGGTGAGATGGCAGGAGGACTCTGGAGTGGCCGTGAAGTCTGAGCACATTCAGCACCAGAAGAAGGGGGAGAAGGCAACCCAGAAGCAATGGCATGTAAGCCCTCCCCCCTCCTCCAGCCCCACTGTGGAGTCCCCTGCTGTGGAGCCTGCTGTGGCCAAGACCTTTCGGGACGAAGTGGAGAGGCCTGGCCACCAGATAATGTCGGGCATATGCTGCCTGGAGAACTGCCTGGTGGAAACATTCCAGGCTCTCAAGGTGGAGAAGAAGCAGGTGGAGGCGTACTCCCAGTACGTCTTCGCCGATATGGAGAGGCTGGAACTCTACCACCAGGCAGTCTCCAGGTGGCATCAGGACATGGAAGGGGCTGTGGAGTTCACCGTGGTCCATGGCTATGAAATGGAAGAGCACAGGGTGGCCGCCCCTCAGCCCTGTGCTGCGCCCTGCCACCTTTTGCCTTTCCCCCAAGTTCCGGGGGACAGGCCCTAAGACTAATAGTTTCCTTTATAAGTTTCCTTTCAGTGTTTGGTTTTGGTTTCATAATGTTGTTGTTGTTGTTGTTGTTTAAATAATTTTAATAAAAGTTGTTTTATTTGTTGTTATGAGCTTCGTTTGACCTGTCCAGACTTTTATCCCTATGTGCTGAAGTTCTGGCTGGCAGGTGGCAGAATCTCATACAGCTTGTCTATCCCTACCAGCAGCATCTGGCTGGCTCCACATGTGGCGTAGTTAAAGTATTAACCCAAAGATGTGCCAGGCAGCAGCAGGGTCTCAATTTGAAGACAGCCCCCCAGGAGGGGCAAGGCTTGTGTCTGTGTGGGTGTGGCAGAGAGAGAGAGAGACAGGCTCCTTGGCAGCAGGCAGCAGGTGGCGGGAGCTGGTGGTCGGAGGGGCTTGTATTTCCAGCAGCTTCAGCGGGCATCTGCGGGTGGGTGCAGAGGAGTAGGCTGTTGGGGGGGGGGCAGGCTGGAGTGCGGGCACCAGGCTTCTGGATGCAGTGGAACAGAATGCAGCCCCCAGTAACTGGAATGATGGTCCCAAAATCTCATTGATGGTTCCTGGCATGGGTGGGCATGACTGATTCAGGTACAATGGAATGACAGCCTATGTGAGTTTAATGAATATTATGTCCCTAGAATTAGCGCATGGTTGGGCACACTTCATTCAATCAAGCGATAGGTGGTAGCAGCAGGTACAGGAATGCACACAGGCAGGCAGGCACATATAATACATTGTGTTATATTGATATATTCCATCTCATTCTGGTAGGTTTACTGCTGGATGTGGGCAATGGCCAATGGGCATTGATCAGGTGCATGAGCACAGATGGGAGTTCTTCCTGGTTCTGGCAGATGGCAGCTTGAGCTGGATACACCTACCTCTCCCCCTCCACCCCCATCTCTCTCGTTCTAGCGGGGAGCCTCTCTCTCTCTCTCTCTCTCTCTCTCTCTCTCTCTCTCTCTCTCCATGGCCATATAGTGCATGTGATAGCATGGGTGGGATCATGTCTGTATCTCCTTCTAGCAGTGGGGAGATTTTCTCTCTCTCTCTTATTTATCTCTCTCTTTCTCTCCCTCTGTCTCTCTCTCACCATGAACAGCAGGTTGCACAAAGAAAAGGTGAAACAACAGCGCCCCGTGAGCAGAATGACAGGACACAAGAACCCTGAGGGTGAGTTCTGGGTTGGGGCTAGAGTGGCAGCTTCTAGATATTGGACACAGCCCTCCCTGCCAGTAACATAGGCTCCAGAACCCTGACGGTGAGTCCTGGGGCTGGAGTGGCTGTTTCTTGATGCCATGGCACAAACAGCATATAGAACTGGGGGCCATTGGCACCAGAAGACATTGGTTGCCAGGGTACAGAACCCTTGGCACAAACAGCATATAGGCCTGAGGGCCGTTGGCACCAGCAGACAGTGGATTGCCAGGGTAGAGAACCCGTGGCACAGACAGCATATAGGCCTGGGGGACATTGATACTAGCAGCAGCAGACATTGGTTGCCAGGGCAGGCAGGTGGCGTGGCATGAGCGGCAGTCAGGCAGACTGAGGAAGGGTTTGAGCTTTGCAACCTGGGCGGACGGGCAGCCAGGCAGTGTGGCATGAGAGGCAGTAGGGCAGGTGGGCTTGGGCAGGCTTTGAGCTAGACAACTAGTGATGGGCGAACGCAGTTCAGAAGTTCGGGGTTTGGCCCGAGCTCAGCCTATTCGGATGACCAAACCCGAACATACTGAACTGGACCGAATTCCGAACGTTGAAATGACCGAACAGTTCGGTCAGTTCAGTTCGCGTTCGGTTGAGTTCGGGTGGCTAAAACGTGGTCTACTGTCAGGTCACTGGAAGGCCAAACGTAGCAGGGAGAGGGGAAGTCATCTGACTCAGCTAGGAGCAGACTTCCAGGCACCAAGGGTGGAGGGTGGAGTGGCTTGGAGTAGCAGCCAGCCTGCCCATTCACCATCCCTTTTTGCCTCAGACCACTGGCTTGGCAGTCTGCGATTAGCCACGGGCTAGGCTGCACGGAGCCAATGGGACTTGCAGTGAGGCGGGCACAGCAAGAAACAAAACTGTCTGGCTGCCCCCTTCCCAACACCTTCTGAGATAGTCACTGTTCCTGAAGAGCAGGCATTTCAGAAGACTCCCTCTCTCCCAGTAGTTTTTCTTCCTTCCTATTCGTAATCCATTGCCATCCTCCTCCTATTTCACCCATCCAACCCATTTACCTCCATATTATAATTTATTTAGATTATATTAGATAGATTTAGTTGTTATTTTTTGGTTTTATCCTTCCATGAGTTCCATCTTCCTTCCTCCNTGACGCTGACTGGCTCTCGCTCTCTCACACTGCACAGTCTTTGCTAGCCTATCTGAGTGCCCTGCTGCTAACGTCCCAGCCTGCCTGCCCTACTGCCTCTCATGCCACGCTGTCTGTCATCCCACCAAGCTTGCCATAAAGCTCAAAGTAATATGCCTCAGTCCGCCTTCCTGCCTCCCATGCCAAGGTGCCTGTCTGCTCACCCAAGTTGCCTAGCTCAAAGCCGGCCCATGTCCGTCTTCCCTACTGTCTCCCATACCATGCTGCCTGCCCACCCGCCCAGGTTCCAAAGCTTGAACCCTGCCTCCCTCAGTCTGCCCACCTTCTGCTCATGTCGAGCTGCCTGACAGCCTGCCCACCTGCCCAGGTGGTCTAGATCAAAGACTGCCCCTGCCTTCCTGCCTTCTGCTCATGCCATGCTGCCCTCCTGCCCATCCGCCCACCCAGGTTGCAAAGCTTGAACCCCGCCTCGGTATGCCTGCCTCTCATGACACAGTGCCTGTCTCTGCCTACCCTGGCAACCCTGGGTGATTGTGCACCACTGGTGTGTTAATCCCACGACTGCTGTCTGCTGGTCCAGGGGTGCTCTGCCCTGGCCAATCCAAATGTGCCAACACAATCCTGCTGTTGCCGTCTGCTGCTGTATTGGGAGCTATTTCCTGGTAAATCCAACCATCCAAGGGGGCTGTGTACAGGCAAATCCTGCTGCTGCTGTCTCTGCTGTTCCACGGGTTCTGTGCCAGGACAACCCAATGTCTGCTGCTGCTGCCAATGCCACCCATGCTGTCTGAGCCACAGGTTCTTGGACCTGTAATTCCTCACACAGGGCACTGTCATGCCACCACATTGAGAAACAGCCATTCCTTCCCTAGAACCCACCATCAGGGTCCTGGGGCCAAGTTACAGGCAGGGAGGGCTGTGGCCAAAGCCCAGAAGCTGCCACCTTAACCCTGGGACCCACCGCGATGGGACTGGGGCCATCATTCCCCACACACTGCGATGTCTTTCCACCTCATTGAGAAGCAGCCACTCCAGCACCAGGACTGACTGTCAGGGTCCTGGGGCCAAGTTACAGGCAGGGAGGGCTGTGGCCAAAACCCAGAAGCTGCCACCTTAGCCCCGGGACCCACCGTGATGGGTTTGGGGCTGTCATTCCTCGCACATTCTGATGCCTTTCCACCGCATGACAAGAAGCAGCCACTCCAGTGCCAGGACCTGCCACCAGGGTCCTGGGGCCAAGTTACAGGCAGTGAGGGCTGTGGCCAAAACCCAGAAGCTTCCACCTTAGCCCCGGGACCCACTGTGATGGGTCTGGGGCCGTCATTCTTCGCACACTGCGATGTCTTTCCACCTCATCGAGAAGCAGCCACTCCAGCCCCAGGACCACCCCCAGGGGCTCTGCCTGCCTCTCCCCTTCCCAAGTACCAGCCGGTCCCTTCACAACAATGCCTGCCTATCTCTTTGGATCGACTGTCTAAGAGAAGCTTGGTCTATACACTATACATGCCAATGGTTCTGTACCATGGCCACCAATGTCTGCTTCTTCCAGTGCCAATGGCCCCCAGGCCAGGCCTATATGCTCTCTGTGCCATGATCCCATGGCATAAAGAAACAGCTGCTACTGACAGACCTATATGCTGTCTGTGCCAAGTGTTCTGTACCCCAGGTTGCTGCAAAGCTCAAAGCATGCCTCAGTCTGCCTTCCTGCCTCTCATGCCAAGGTGCCTGTCTGCCCGCCCAGGTTGCTGTCGAGAGAGAGAGAGAGAGAGAGAGAGAGAGAGAGAGAGAAATAAGAGAGAGAGAGCGAGAAAGTCCACCCACTGCTTGAAGGAAAGACAGACACGATCCCACCCATGCTGTCACTGGCACTATATGGCCAGAGAGAGAGAGAGAGAGAGAGAGAGAGAGGTTCCCAGCTAGAACTAGGGAGATGGGGGTAAGAGGGGGAGAAGTAGGTAGGTATATTCTGGCTGCCACCTGCCAGAACCAGGAAGAACTCCCATCTGTGCTCATGCACCCATTAATACCCATTGTCCACATCCAGCACACAGCAAACCTACCGTAATGAGATAGAATATAACCCACCCCCTTATTATATAAGCCTGCCTGCCAGTGCCTGCCTGCCTGTGTGCGTCCCTGTACCAGCTGCCCTGCTACCACCTATTCCCTGATCAAATTAAGTGTGCCCCATAGGCTTTAGGCTGTCATTCCACTATCCCTGATTCAGTCACACCCGCCCGTCCCAGGAACCATCAATGAGATTATGGGACCATCATTCCAGTCACTAGGGGCTGCATTCCATTCCATTCCATCCAGAAGCCCACTGCCTGCACACCAGCCTAGCCTCCCCCCCAAAGCCTACTCCTCTGTCTACACCCACCCGAGGATGCCCACTGAATCTGGCTGCTGAAACTAAAAGACCCTCCGACCACCAGCTCCCGCCACCTGCTGCCGCTTCCAAGGAGCCTGTCTCTCTTTCTCTCTGTCACACCTACCCACACAAACACAAGCCCTGCACCTCCTGGGGGGCTGTCTGCTAGTTGAGACCCTGCTGCTGGCACAGCACATCTTTGGGTTAATAACAACACTACATGAGGTGGCAGGTGCTGGTGGAAGGGATCGACAAGCTGTATGAGATTCTGCCACCTGCCAGTCAGAACTTCAGCACATAGGGATAAAAGATTGGTCAGGTTAAACAAAGCTCATAACGATAAATATAAAAACTTTACTTAAAACAATTTACAATACAAGAAAACAACAACAACAACATTTAATAAAACAAAAGCAAACATGCAAAGGAAACTTATACATTAAACTAAAACTAAGAGTCTCTGCTGCCACTGTGCCTGTCCCCCGGTAATTGGGGGAAAGGCAACAGACCTTGGGGCGCTTCACAGTCCTGAGGGCCGGACACCTCGGAGGGGTCCACCACGCCATTGACCATGGCATACTCCACCACCTCTTTTGGCTCACTATGCCACCTGGAGACCGCCCGGTGGTACAGCTTCACGCGGCGCAGCTTGGCGGAGCCATACTGGCCGTATGCCTCCACCTTATGCCCCTCTGCCTGGACCGCCTGCAGCTGATCCACCAGGCACTTCTCTAGGTCATCAGAGGAGCACTTGACCACCTCAAAATTGCAATGGTGGCCCGCCGCAACTTGGCCTGAAGGGCCTTGACCTGTGCATCCTCCGGGGGCATGGGGGTCTCCATGTCAGGGCTGGAGGGGGGGGAGGGGAAGGGCTTATATGCCTCCATTTTCAGGTTGCCTTCCCCCCCTTCTTCTGGTGCTGAGGCTCCATGGGCGCCACTCCAGACTTCTCCTCACCCACCCGCCTCACTCTCATTTCATGCCTCCGCTCAATGTGGTTGATGAGCCCCGACGTGGTCCCCTCCCTCTGGCGCTGGACTATTTTTTGGCAGATCTAAAAGGAGGAGAAAAAGATAGGAATATAAGAAGTGCTATACTGTGTCAGACCAATGGTCTGTCAAGCCCTGTCTGCATTCTGTCTCCACAAGTAGGTGGACTGGGGTGGCCACCCAATCTCTCTCTGCAGGGGACTTCCATTCCTAACAGATCATAGGCAATTAATTCCCTGTTGTTCCAGTCCCCATGCCATACCTTGCATGTGGCAGTTCTGTCACCCTTGTGGTAGAACCTCCAGACATCCGATGTCTGGCACCAGATGTCTGGGTGTGTGGCTGGCTGTGGCAGCGACCTCTGCTTATGCCTAGGGGTGGTCCTTCTCCTTGACGTGGTCCTGGCAGCTATGCTGGACCCGGCATCTGATTCCTCTCTGAACTGGGAACACATTTAAGAATACCAAAGTAATATCATGCATTTATGATGATGTCTCTACTCCTCCCTCCTTGGGGTGCTAGGGATGGCAGCTAGAAATCAGTAAAGCACATGAAAATCCTGACCTCCCAGGGGTGCTAGGGGATGCTAGATATTGCAACTAGAAAGCCCCTGGCTGGCACGTGCAAATCCTGCTCTCCCTGGGGTGCTGCTTGGGATGGAAAGAGACCCTGGCTGGCTGGCACTTGCAAATCCTGCCTTCCTTGGGGTGCTTGGTATTACAACTAGAAAGGCCCTGGCTGGCACGTGTAAATCCTGCCCTACTTGGGGTGCTAGGGATGGCGACAGGAGATGTGACACTGGCTGGAGGAAAGACCCTGCCCTTATTTGGGGGTGCATAGGTAATGGGATGGCGAGTGGAGACCCTTGCTAGCCTGGCACATGTTTATGTGGGGGTGCTTCTCATGCCAGAACCACCCACACTACAGTACCCTCTCTCTCTCTGGCAGACATCTGCTGCCACCCGCTGATGCCCACTGTTTGTGCCTGACTGATGCTCACCACCCACGCACCAACCCGCACGCCAGTGTGCTTGCTCTAACAGATAGAGCCTTTCTTGTCCTCAAAGTAAAAAAAAGTTTACAAACCTGGCAGCACCTCCAGAGCCCACCGCTTCCTCCTCATCCGAGGAGTAAGCCACCAGTGCTACGGGAGGTGTAGTAGTAGGGGCAGCAGCCTCGACCACTACCACCTCCTCCTCCTCCTCCTCCTCCTCGAGTGGCAAGTTGGCCCCCAGCCAGGGGATCAGCACTACACCCTTCTTTTTTTATTATTTTTAAATTATTTTTAAACAAACACTCAGTCACTCACACCCAAAACAGTCACCCACAACACACACCAACCACACAAACACACAGCATAGCCAAACCCAACACAATCACAGCCAAAACACACAAACCGAGCAGCCACCGAATCAAACACACTTTCACTCACCACAGAGCTCCGCACGCACTTGAATTTCCGGTTTCTGGCACGATTTCTGGCTCTCGTGTTATTTTTTCAGCCGAACAGCTGAACCCAAACCAAATGGCTGAAGCGAGCAGCTGAACCTGAACTCGGCGAAACGCCGAATGCACAAACCCGAATGCACGAACCGAACGTGGCCAAACTGAACTGCCAAACCCAAACTGTGGTCTGTTTGGCCATCCCTATAGGCAACCTGGGTAGGCAGACAGGCACCTTGACATGGGAGGCAGGAAGGTGAACTGAGGCATGCTTTGGGCTTGGCAGTAAGCTGGGCGGGCAGACAGGCAGTGTGGCACAAGAGGCAATAGGACAGGCGGGCTTGGGCAGGTTTTGAGCTAGGCAACATGGGTGGGCAGACAGGCACCTTGGCACAGGAGGCAGGAAGGCAGACTGAGGCATGCTTTGAGCTTGGCAGCAAGCTGGACAGGCAGCGTGGCATGAGAGGCAGTAGGGCAGAAGGCTGGGACATTGGCAGCAGGGCACTCAGATAGGCTAGCAAAGACTGCGCAGTGTGAGAGAGCGAGAGAGTCAGTGTCACATAGGCAGGCCGAGATCGTGTAGCCATAGGCCAGCTGGAATGACTGACCCTGCGTCATGAGGTCAGTCAGATAAGGCGGCCTAGGCCATCTAGTATGAGAGAGAGAGAGAGAGAGAGAGAGAGAGAGAGAGAGAGAGGTATGGAGGGTGCCAGACATTGGGAGGGAGGGACAGCACCTCAGCAACACAGGAGCAGTAGCCCTAGCCCAGATTGAGGAGGAGGAGGAACCCTGTCCCAAGACTGCCTCTGGCATGGGATGGCGTGTGCCACTGCACCATCACTCCTTGTCCAGGGACAGCTCAGAGAATCACAGCAGTGGAAGGTTCACCTTCAAGAAGAGCAACTGCTCCACCAACTTGGCCCCCAGTTGCAGGCGGTGCAGGGAGCAATTGTCCCCCACCACAGAGAACACCCGCTCACTGGGGACACTGGTTGGTGGGCAGGACAGGATACCCGTGGCTACTTTTGACAGGACCAGCCACATGTTGGCCTTGCCTGCCCAGTAGGCCAAGGGATCACTGCTGGGATCAATGCATGGCTCCTCCTCAAGCTGCTGAGGCGCCATCATATTCCCTCTGGTTGCACTGGGTGGGCACCACCTGTCCCACTGCCCTCAGCCATGCCGCTTGCCCTATTGTGCATGGCCCCATGCTCCCCAGAGTGGCCTGCACACAGGAGGAGCTGCTGGAAATAGGAGTGCTGCTGCTGATGTTCCTCATCCTGCTGCTGGTGCTGCTGCTACCTGTAGGGCTGGGGGCACAAATAGACCCGCCTGGCTGAGAGGGGTTTCTCCTCCCACTCCCACCATCCCCAGGGGTGTCCTGCTGCATAGCCCACTCTGCCTTCTGGACCCTCTGCACCAGCGCTTCCTTCCGGACCATATATAGCACTGACCTGCGTGCCATGCTGCCCTTGATCCTGGGGTTCAGCATGGTTGTCAGCACATAATCCTCCCCGCACAGCAGCTCATCAAAGCACACACTCAGCCCCGCCTTCAGCTTGTGCACAAGGATAATTGCCTCATCTGACATCCTCTTGCCATGAGGGTCACAATCCCACCCACCCAGAATCTCATCCAGGCTGCTGCGGAGACTATGGACCAGCGGGGTCACTTAGCTGAGGGTGGCGGTGGAGCTGCTCAAGGTCTCCATCATGACCAGGAATGGTCTCAGGATGAAGACCATGTGAGCAATCATCTCCCATTCCTCCCTGTTGTACCCTGGAGGTGCCTCGATGTCTGTGTCCAGTTCAACTTGATGCAAGGTGGCTTTCTGCTCCAGAAGCCACTTGAGCATCAGGAAGGTGGAATTCCACCTGGTGGGCACATCTTGCACCAGCTGGTGTGCTGGGGAGTGTTGCTGTGCCTGCTTCTCCCAGAGGAGCTCGCTGCCCTTCATGCTGTGGTTGAAGAACCCCACTAGCTTCCTCCCCCGGTTGACCAGGGAGCTAAGGGTGCCTGGCCGAATCCCCTTATCCCCCAAGCCCACAGTATCCTTGACCACAAGATGGAGGGTGTGTTCAGCGCAAGGGATGCTTGTGAAGCTGTCATCATGGACTGACTTTATGATATTGGCTGTGTTGTCCATGACCCCACACCCCTTGGTGAAGGCCGCGCCTGGCATGACCCACTCCCTCAGCAGGGTGGCCAATGCTGCCTCGAGGTTTCTGGAGGTGTGGGGGCTGTCCATTACATGGGCCTGGAGCAGGGCCCACCTATACTCTGCTTCAGGTCCCCTCCTGCCACTGCCAAGCCTCTGGGTCCTGCCACCAGTGTGCTGTCAGTGCGAGGTAGGCATGCCATGCATTCCTGCTGGACCACAGGTCCATGGTGAAGTGGACCGTGCCCCCCCCAGCCCCTGCCAGCTGCTCCCTCATCTGCTCCTTCAAAGCCCTGTAGAGCTGTGACACCAGCGTCCGACTCAGGGTGGAGTGGGAAGGCAGCTTAAAGTTGGGGCCAGGAACCCAATCAGCCACTGGAAGCCCTTGTCCTCCACAATTGAGAAGGGCTGCCCATCCAGGGCAATCATATCTGCCAACATGCGTTTCTCTTTCTCTTGGAAGTCAGAGCCACGGTGCCCTGCCAATGGCCTTGACAGATCCCCCCACCCCAGATCCTCCATGGTGGACTGACGGCACTTCTGGGGAGGCTCCTGCTGCTGTTCTGTGCCCCTAGCAGGAGGAATACTGCTCCTGCTGCTAGAGGCAGCAGTTTGTGCTGGTGCAGGATGCTTGCCTGCTATAGGGGCTGGGTGCCTGGCCGCTGCAGTTGGGAACCCACTTGCATCCACTTCCCCTACCTTCCCGCTGAGCAGCATAGCACTGTGGCATGATTTTAGGTGCCTTGCCACTGCTGTTGTCCCCAGGTTGCTGAGCACCTACTCATGCTTTACCACCTTTTGCACACCGTGCACTGCACCTCTCTGGGATCATCTGCCTGAACCTGCTTAAAAGGATCCCAGACTGAGGATTCCTCCCCCCCTCCTGCCTTCTGGCCCACCCCAGCTGATGCACTGCTGCCAGCGCTTCTGGAAGGGGCAGAACTTGGTGGCACTGGTGACACAGCTCTGGGAGAAGGGTCAGCCATCTCCTCTGTAGCACTAGTGTCTGCCTCTGAGTCTCTGTCCCCAGTCACTGTGATGTTGTCCCATGAAGGGGAGTACTGTGACGCAGAGGCTTGAGTGCCCGCCATGCTGCTGGCACTCTCCCTGTGCGCCCCTATATAGCTGTCACTGCTGCTGCTGCTGCTACTCCTCTCCCTACTGCCATTGCCCGTGGATTGGGCCCTGCCTCCAGCAGCAGGGGAGGACTCCACCAGCTCTGGACTGCTTCTGGAGATCACCTCCACAATTGGGGACATTGGTGGCCCCAGAGGAACATATGAAGCAGCAGATTCTGCTCCAGCAGCAGCAGAGACAGCCGCAGCCTCACATTGTCCAACTTGTCCTGCTGCAGGCCTTACAGTGCCCTGCGTGGCAGTGGAGGAGGGCACTGTCAGGAGGCGACACAGAGCCACTGAAGCCTGTTGCCCCAAAGCAGGCCTGCTGAGTTTGGGGTGGTGGTGATGAACTCTGGCTGCTGCTGCTGCCTGCTTCCATGCTGCTGGCATGACCCATACCCCTACCACCTCTCCCACATGCCCCATTGCCTGTCTTATGGGCAACAGACCGGCCTCTCCTTCCCTTCTCCATTTCTCCCTCCAAAATAATGTTTTTATATATTTTTTAAAATTCATTTTTTTATTTAAATTTTTTATCTACTATTATATATATATATATATATATATATATATATATATATATATACACTAAATCTAACCGCTATTATCTATTCTAAATGCTATGAACTAAATGGATTATCTAATAACTACAAAGGCCTGCTCCTACAAACACTAAAACTAAATCACTAAATGCTATCTCTATCACTAAGCCTGTCCTATCACTAAGCTCTATCCTACAACCGTCTACTATCTCTAATCTATCTATATATATATTTATGGGATGGGGGGGAATCACAAACAACACAAGGAGGGGTACAAAACTGAAATGAAACCTAAATTAATCTAATAATACTACTCTAAATGAATAAAAATCAGGGGAAAGGAATCAGGGATGGACTATATATACAGGGAGAGGGAAAGGGTTCAATGGAGGGAGGAAGGAAGGGAGAATGAACACAGGGAACACAGGGAGGGGTAAAAACAAAATATAACATCTAAATCTGTCTAATATAATCTAAATAAATGATAATATGGAAGTAAATGGGTTGGATGGGTGAAATAGGAGAAGGATGGCAATGGATTGATGAGAACAAACTGCTGGGAGAGGGAGCCTTCTGAAAACGCCTGCTGTTCAGGAACAGGGACTAGCTCAGAAGGTATTGGCAGGGGGGAGGGCAAGGAGTTTTGTTACTTGCTGCGCCTGCCTCACTGCAACCCCCATTGGCTCCGTACAGCCTAGCGCTCGTGGCCAATCGCAGACTGCGAAGCCAGTGGTCTGAGGAGAAAAGGGCTGTTGATTGGGCAGGTTGGCTTCTACTCCAAGCCTCTCCACCCCTGGTGCCTAGAAGTCTGCTCCTCAGCTGACTCCCCCTCCCTGTCACGTTTTTGCTTTCCAGTCACGTTTTTCCCTCCAGAACCACCCGAACTGGATCCGAACCAGCCAAACTGTTCGGTCATTTCAGCGTTCAGAATTGGGTTTGGTTCGGTCGGTTCGGGTTTGGTCAGCCGAACAGACCAAGTTCGGACCAAAGTCCGAACTGCATTCGCCCATCCCTACTAACAACTCTACGTCTGGGCTTGCCTGAGGACAGAGTCCCACCTACACCTGTTTCCGCCCAGGCTGCACCAGAGCAATTCCCACTCTGCAGTTCTTCCTAACTGCTTGCAGGAGAGCTGTGTGGAAAGGTCTTTCTCCTACTGCTGCCTCCCTCTAACTGAGCTCTGTCTCAGCTTTATCCCCAGGGCTGGCCTCAGCCATGTCCTCTTCCAGCTGCTCTCAATTAAGCGCTGTTCACTGCTCTACACAGCACCCGAAGCCACGCTAGCACTGGCAACTGACTGGTGCTAACTCTCTTATAGGGCCAGTAGCCCACAGGGACTCAGCCCTGCTACAATATAGAAAAGAAGAAAAGAAAAAGGAAAGAACTAAGAATTTTGATGAACAAAATCATTTAAATGGTACATAGGTGCTGAAAGAGACTGTGGGCATACAGGTATACAATTTCCAAATTAAGGTCACTGCAAAGAATTTGTGGTGATTTATATGTTATAAGGAAGTTTAAAACAACAACAACAACAACAACAACAAAAACCTCAAGAATGCTCACAGTGAGATGCTTGTAGCTATTGTTGTTTGTAATTGATTGGCAACTGACACCATTATTAGGAAGCTGCAATTTCATTTGATTACTTCCCCACAGATGTGGCAGGACAAATTTCTTTTGTTCTGTACAAATTTGTTAGGCAAGATTAATCAATATTCCTGATAATATGCATTTATGTATCCGCTGTAAACAGAGCTCCATCTTGACCACAGCATGTTTTCATAATTACATAAAAGCAATTTAATTTGAATTTCTACTGTAACAGCATACTTGTACTCCTGCTGGATCATTCTGAAGAGCATAGATTTTGTTTTATAGAGGTCTTTGCCTGTCACATGTTGGTAGTGGGGAGCTACTGCCTGAAGAAAGGGTGCAGCAGCTGACAAGCTTCTTTTGAGTGTCCGGAAGATCAGGGAGGTGCTCTGCTTCCCTGATCCAGAATAGTTCCTGGTATCCTTCCTTTGGAAAGGTAGCTGTTGAAGTTTCCCACGCTGGTCTTTATCTACAAGAAACAGGTGAGCCCTTGGCCTCTTTTTCTCTGCTGTATTTTAGGTGTAAATACACCCACCTCTTTTTCCTCTAAAAGAATTATTACTTACAGTGTGTTAACTCATTATAACAACAGGAAGTGCATTGTCTGCAATTTTTTAACCTGCTATGGATTGTACATTCTTTTTCGTTTCTGAAACTTTTTATTAGGGCCCAAAACAGCACTACAATATCAACAGTTCTTGGATTGTAAGCCCTTTGGGTAGGGACAATACTACTATTAATAATAATTAATAATAATTAATAATTAATGCATACATTACATATTTCTTAGTGAGCAGTTGGTCTAATAAAATATATAATTCAAACCACCAAGTTTCCATCTTTGTGAGGATACACAGCATAACATTAAAATTCATTACTTAACATCATGTCAGTTACCAAAATTAGATCTCTGCTCAGGCCTCAAATTTGAACCTGATCTCAGCAGGACTGAATTGGGCCTGAGCCTGATGTTTCTTGCAAGCCCAGGTCTGATGTGTTCCAGTGCAGCCCTACACCATGTATTTTTCATAAGTGTCCTCTTTTTAAAAGGAGGTATGGCCAGGCCACCCTAGCGCAGGTGGTTCCTCCTGCCATGGAGCACATTGTCATGGCACTTTGTGGTGACTGATCAGGGCTGCATCAGAACAGGGGAGAGGCCAAGGCAAAGGCATCCTTCCACCTCCCACAGGGCACCATAATGTCACAGTGCTGTGCTCCATTGGTGGGGCCTCTTGCTGCTGGAGACCCAACTAAGGTGGCCAGATATGCACATTTTTACAGGACACTTTTATGAGAAATACACGCGGCAGAGCTGCATTGGTGCCAATGCAGCCCTGCAACCTGTATTTCTCATAAAAATGTCCTGTTAAAAATTACATATCTGACCATCCTAAGACTCAGCCCAAGCAGAGAGATTAAATATAAAATGAGCATAATATGACAGAAACAGGGTTCCAAATTTCTAGAGAAGTGTTCTTTTAAAAGAATGGCGAGGCACAAACAAGGGTTTGTTCAATCCACTTTGATAAGCTAGGAAGCTAAGCGCGAAATGGCTTACACAGGTTTAATGTAGGTCAAGCTTCTTTTATGAATTCACTTGAGGCCCAATCCAAAACCCTCTTATTAACTCCAAGGAGAGATGGATTCAGCTCCTTTCTGAACACACATTAAATTAGCTTTATGTGTGACTGTCAGGAGCTGAGCTGAAGTCCAAAGAATAACTACCATATATTGCATACAGTGTCACTAGGAATCAATACGATCATCACCCTAGTTGACCTGCATCACTCCCACTCACAAACCTTAGAGGAAGAGAGCACTCATTTTAGCATCATTCCAAACACACTATATAATATCTATTGTACTACTAACCAGAAAAGAAAACATTTTAACATTTTCATTCAATGCCTGATCCTTCAAAGAAAGCACCCTCAAGCAGTGGGGCATGCACTATAAGGGGGACGGTTGTTCTCTGTCCCTCACAGGAGAGTGCTCCGCATTTTGCTGGATTACGCTCTTTTGGGTTTTATTTAAACAGTTATTTTTCCTGAAAGGAACAGGTGACATGTTTGAAGGACAATAGGAAGCTGAAGTGCCTTAGAAGAGAAAATAAACAAACAAGCAGAAGGAGAAAGGGAAGCGTGGGAGGACTGATCATGGGGGAAATAAAAATGAGCTGAAAACACAGATATTTGCTTTTCATTTTAGGCTTCCTTCAGCACTGACTAGAAATAAGTAACCCTTTACAACACACACAAACACACATATGAACTATCGCTAATGTTACTCCCAAAGATACTGTAACTGAATAGGAGGAAAGCTGTGGGCAAGATGATCAAATAACTAACCAGAGAACGAGGGAAATGGTGGTGGAAGAGAGGAGGAACAGCCTGCTGAAGGGGGGACTTCCCAACCCTATTATTATTATTATTATTATTAACAAACATTTATATAGCGCCAGCAGTGTACGTGGCACTTTACAAAGTAATAAAATAGACACGGTCCCTGCCCCTAGGGCTTACAATCTGAGAGACAGGAGCTGGGGGAGAGACTTAGGAAGGGGAACAGAGGGAGAGACAAGGGGTCTAACATTCATGAAGATGCGAGGTCTCAAGTGCACGTACTTGGCTTGGTTACGATGAGAATGACAGCAGGCAGGTCCATGTTGCAAGGATAAGGGTAAACCGATCGTAGGTATAGGAATAGTGGCTCAGCAGGATAAAGAGTCAGACAGAGCAGAGCGAAAGAGGTGAGTTTTAAGGAGAGATTTGAAGGTATGAAGGGAGGGGGCAAGGCGGATGTGGACAGGGAGGGAGTTCCAGGCATGGGGGGCAGCAAGTGAGAAGGGACGAAGGCGCTTAGGGGAGCAGGGAAGGCGTGGAAGGGTGAGAGAAGGGACAGAGGAGGAGCGAAGTGCACGGGCTGGAGTATGGAGGGCGATAAGTGCAGAGAGGTAGGGGGGAGCAAGGTTGTGAAGAGCTTTATAGGTGAAGACTAGGAGCTTGTGCAGGATTCGTTCAGGAAGGGGAAGCCAGTGAAGCGAAGAGAGGAGGGGCTGCACATGGTCGAAGCGACTGGCGAGGTAGATGACCCTGGCAGCAGAGTTTTGGACAGAGATGAGGGGAGAAAGGTGAGACCGGGGAAGGCCAGTGAGAAGGAGGTTACAGTAATCGAGGCGAGAGATGACCAGAGCATGAACAAGAGTTTTGGCAGACGAGATAGAGAGAAACCCTACTAAGGGAAGACACTGGGAGAAGAGATGTTGGTTTGAGGATGTTATCACTACAGGCCTATAGGCATCAGTGAGGGAGGTGGATGCTGGTCTCTTCTCTTTTCTCAGGGTGCTCTCCGAGGGGAAGAAAATCGATGTTGCCATCTCGTCCTGGGCCTAGTTTTGTGAAGAACAGCAGGGGTTAAAAGACCCAGAGTTTTACATATAGCCTCTCTCTTCTATACCTTTAGCAGCTGATCACATTGTCTATAGAAACTGGACAATGGTACATATTTGAATAGAGGCACAGTTATATCTGGCTGTGAAGTGGGATTGCATATCCACCTTTTAAAGAGAGAAATCAAAATGGGAAAAATTGTCAGATATAGTATTCACCACAGATATTATCTAAGAAACATAGCATCTCTGTCAGGGCTTGGTCCTAAACCCACAGCCACAGGGACAAGCTGGTGACTGCTGCTCCTTCTGTACTACCAGCTGACAAGTGCTGGAGTAGTTGTTTTTTTCTCCCTACCCTTGTGTGTTCTCTCTCTCTCCCGGTGGCTCTTCCCTCACCTGGTTTAATCTGTTCACATGCCCACTGGCTTCCTGATTGGCTCCCAGCCTTATTTAAGGGTTGCTGGGAGCTGCAGGATGTTGGTGGAGCTTCTGTTGCTTTCTCCCTTTAGCGTTAATGCAGCCCACCCATTTGGCACCTCTGTGTTTCTGGTATCAGGTTGTGCTCTTCTCTGTTGCCCGTGTTTGTGTGTGTACTTTGAGTCTCATTCATAGTTCCTTTCCTTCCTCCTGCTTCCTCTGTTTTGTCCTGCACCTTCCCATCCTTTGATTCCCTAGCCTTCTCTGTTGAGTGTTTGTAGCAGCTGCGACTGGTGATCCCTCCCATCTGTGGCTGTTGATTCTACACTGCAGCTGCCTGTCAGTGCGGCCCTGACAGTTTGTGTTCTGATTTAGCCTTGCAACGCCTCCTCAGTCTTGTGGTGCTTCTGACTCTTCCCCACAGCTCCATTTTTCTTCAGTCTGGTGTTCATCTTGTCTTGGGTCTTCATCCCCACCCCCTGCCTTTTTCCAGCTCAGTCCCTCACCCTGTATGTTTCAGCCAGTCTTGCGTCAACACCCCTTTCCTCTTTGTTCCCCTATAATGTTTGTTCCCCAGCTTTATTTGCCCTTTCTTGTTACCCTGAATCTGTAGTTACTGCCTGTTTCCTTTGTGCCCCTGAGCCTCCTCTTGTACCCATCTCAGCCTGCTAGCCTCATGACTTTCCTTCTTCTGCTTGGCTACTTTGCCCTGCCTTGCCAAGCCTAGCTAAGGCTGTTTTTTAGATGCGTGTGTCGCCCTCGTGCGATCTGCTCGCGTGTGTCGCCCTCGTGCGATCTGCTCGAGTGTGTCGCCCTTGTGCGATCTGCTCGCGTGACTCTTCACAATCCCGCAAGCTGGGATTAGATGAGACATTTTGCGCAGCCGGTCACGCGTTCTTTTAAAACTGCAAACTAAATATCTTGATATCAAATATCTGATATTGAGGCATTTAGTTTGTGGTTTTAAAAGAACGTGCAACTGGCTTTAATATGCAAAATGTCTCATCTAATCCCAGCCCACAGTTTCTGTCTACAAAGTTATGTCTACAAACAGCCTAAGTCTTTGTTCCATATCTGTCTAGTTTTGTTGCCCTGCCTCGCTTTGCCTAGCCCTCTCTCTGTCCAGTTACCCCCTTTTCTGGCTTGTGTATCCTCTTGTTCCCAGTTCTGTTATCTTTCCCTCCTTCCTGACCTTGATGATGAGCTGTTTAGTCCTCTGAGGTCAGTATACCCAGCGCTGTGCTGAGCATCAAGTCTTCTGGTCAGCAGAGAACAGGTGAGGGGTTTCTTTTATCTTCTACTGTATTCATTTCACTGCTTCCTCAACCTTTCCCTTTTCCCTCTTGCCCTTCTCTTCACCCCTTCCCAGACTCTTACCCCAGAGCATGACAACAACACTAAAAACCTTGGGTAAGATCAGCTCAGCAGAGGCTTTCCATAATGCTGCTTGGAGGGAATATTTCAAAATACTTAAGTGCAGGCCTCAAATGACTTGCTCCAGAGCAGTGCCATTGAAGTTGGTGGGAACACTCCAGCAAAAGTGGTTTGAGGACTGCAGCCATAAATAACATATGCTTAAGCTTCATTTAGATTAAAGCTTGTCCTTAAAATAATTTAAATAAAGCATATGCTTAAATTCACCAGTAAACTTTTGTTAAGAAAGTTAAGGAAAATACTTATGACAGCAGCACATGATCTAGGGTAGGGATTGTAGCTGATCATAAATGGGACACGAGTCAGCAATTTGATGTAGTTGCAAAAAAAGCAAACACAGTTTTAGGCTGTATTAAAAGAAGCATCGTTTCCAAGTCAGCAGAGGTAATAATTCCACTCCGTTCTAAGCAGGTCCATTCTGGTCAGACCTCACTTGAAGTATTGTGTCCATTTCGGGGCACCTCATTTCAAGAAGGACATTGACAAATGGGAGCAAGTTCCGAGGAGGGCAACAAAGATGATAAAGGGTCTGGAAAGCAAGATAGAAGGAACTGGGTATGTTTAGTCTAGTAAAAAAAGATCAAGGGGCGAGTGATAAGTCTTCAGACATCTAAAGGGCTGCCATAACAAAGATGGCAAGACACGGTTCTTCTTTGCTACAGAGGGCAGAACGAAATAATGGGCTCAAGTTACAGGAAGGTAGATTTTGGTGAGATATCAGGAAAGTTTCCTAACAGTGAGAGCTGTGTGGCAATGGAACAAATTGCCTAGGGAGGTTTCAGGCTCTGGAAGTTTTCAAAAGAGATGCTGTAGTTGTAGTCCTCCTGCATCTAAGCAGTGACTTTGACTAAATGACCCTTGAGATCCTTTCTTCTGACTCGGACATTTGAATATTCTACAATTCTATGACATGGCTTTCCCCTTGCCAGCCAGTTTGCCATTGCCCTATAAGGTTATAAAGCCCTATAATGGATAAATAGGGGCTCCCTTGAGGCTCCAGCTTCTGACCAAAGCCAACAGAAAAATTCCCATTCACTTCAGTGTGTGTGTGACACAGGCTGAAGGGACAGTCCTTTACACACCATGGTTACTTGCCTATAGGCACTCAGGATTCGCAACAGCAGTGGTCACAGAGGTGAGTTTCCTCCCTGTTGCTTTTCCTCAACATGCTGTCTTAAAAGGATGACCCTTGTCTTCCCCTTCAAAGTGCCACGATTAACAGCAATTTTTGTGGCTGTGACTGGAAATGACTGAAAGTTACTGTTAACTTTCCACTTTCACTGTAATAGAGCAGGACTGTTTTACCCAGACAAATATTTCCATCCTATAGGTCAATACTCCAATCTCTTCCTTCCTTTGGCATCAAAATGAATCGGCATTCATGGCATGGCTTGTGTGCTGCTATGGTCTCTCTCCTATTTGGGAGTGGGGGGGGGGGGCTGTGTGAGTACAAAACAATCTTCTAACCTCTCACACTTTCCCTGTTTGTCACTATGAAGATGTTCTCCAGATGGGTAGTGGATTTACTACTGAAACGAAATGGCTTCACATGATAACAGGCTGTAAAGTGGGGTGCTGTAGCTAAGGTAATAAATATCTTCTGACCATTATCAAACCCTATTTCAAAGCAGGTTAATAAATAGTCTCTGTGAACATGGAATCTGAGTGAAACCTAGCATAAAAAGAAAAGTGAGGAAGGAAGTACTTGAGCAAAGAAGTGAAGCAGCTGATCTTAGATAGCTGCTTGTTCTGTTTGGACACATGTGGCTCAGACCCCATCTCCTCTGCTCCGTAAACTTGATTTAAAAGATTAATGGTTTAATAATTTCTGGGTAATGGGTTGTTTTGGCTGCTGAAGTGTTATCTTGGCAACCCAAATTAAAATCTACCCATGATTATGTTATGTCAATGTGCATAGAAACGTGTATCAATATTTTTTTTTTAAAAAAATCTGCATAATCCATCTTTGGCCACAAAGATTTGTGTAATTTTAAATCCTGTGGGGAAAAAGTTCAAGTTTGCAGAAACTTCGATTCAAAACCTTCACTGCTGGTAGCTCATTAATCCAGGTCCTACTAAACTGGTCTTGAGAAATTCCTTGAAGCTAATGAAACCATTGATCAGAGGCAAAATATTCTTAGATGTGAGCTTTTTCTATTCACTGAGTAAAGTGGTGTCTCCCTTCTGTGTACAATGAAACCTACATTATTGTTCAGTTCCTAATCCCTTTCTGTGGCACATGAGACCAGGTCCAACTTTAGGAGAGGCCATGGGGGGCTGGGGGGTCATGGCCCCAGGCCCTGCCGAAAGTCCTGGTCCCTATACTCCTGCTCCTCTTCCAATGTAGGAAAGGCATCATTGTGGCAGTGGTGTCTGGTTTTGTCTGCTGCTGTTCCCCCAGCTCCATCCCTTCCCTCAACCCCTGTAGTGTGCTGTTGCTTACACTGAGCTCTTCCAATAAAGTTGTTGAAGTCTTGATTGCTAGCCTTTGAATGGTGTGTGTGTGCATGTATATAAATGTTACATTAAACCAGTGTTTCCCAAACTTTTCATACCTTGGGCGCACTTTTTTTCTGTATTAAAACTGGTGGCACACTTCACTCATATGCCTGAAGAGGCCGGTGTGTGTGTGTGTGTGTGTGTATTAGGGGCGGGCCCCGGACCCATTACCGGCTACCGGATTTTACCGGTTACCGGTTTCACAAAAACCGGATTCCCGGATTAAATCCGGTATACCGGTGCCGGATTTATTGCATTGGTTTCAATGGGGCGCTGTGTCCCCATTGAAACCAATGCAAT